>SJYC01126179.1:0-139113 GCA_006408675.1 Madoqua kirkii
CTCCCCCATACTGCCCTTCCATCAGTACTTTGAAAGGAAACATTTCTGAAACTCTGGTCACAGCTTATTAGTTGACACTGTGTATATTTATTGATGATTCACTGAGGACAATGGAGTGAAAGAGAGCGATCACAGTGTTGTTTTATATATTTTTAAGCAGTCAAGACTTTGGCACTATATTTTTAGATGGATGAAGCTCTATCTAGTTTTAAAGCATAATTCTTTGAATTGCTAAAGTCATCAGTCTCCTCATTTATTCAGCAAGTCCTTACTGGACACTTGCTATGTGATAGTGTATACCTGGGGACACCACCTGGTTGGTTTGCCCAGAAATCCATGTGATCCGTGTGGAAGTGGGTTATGGACCGTCCTTGGAACAGTCTGTGTAACCGCCTCCTTTCTCAGAAAGGCAGCTGGGTGCTCATTGCTGAAAGGCAAACTCCAAATGTCCTCGGTCCGGCAAACCCTCAAGTTAACTAAATACAAATGTCACTTCTACAGTTTCAATCAGACCTCAAATGCTGTGCCAGAAATTAGTATGCTGAAGCTCCAGATGACCAGCATTATGCAAAGCATTTATGCATTCTCTGGGCTGTGACTATGTGTTTAATATCCAATTAAAGAATGGGGACTTTTGCTGGTAATGATAAGAGACAAACAAAGCCGTAATTACCCAAAGAGAAAAGGGTGGTGCATGACTTCAAAGCACAAAATTAAACACTGAGTGGAATTTTCATGCCTCTGCTGAATTACTCCCAGAATCAGATTTTGATTTTTGGGGATTCTATAATTATATATTCACAATGTATGCTTGTCCATAAAAATTGTAACTTTAATGTATGCAGTATTTCCAAGACATGTATTTTTTCAGGAACCATTTGCACAGTCTAGTTCAAGAGTTGATTTAGTGTGCAATCAGAAATGAAGTTTTCAAATTAGATGGAGACCAGGTTCTGCGTCTGGGAAACAGGAATTAGGGAGGGTACCAGATCTTTACTTAGTGTCTTTGGTTGCCCTTCAGAATCTGAAAGTTTCAGAATTAGCATCAGCATACCTGTGAGTGGCATCTGTGAAAGCGATGGAGTTTTGAACACTTGGCTGACTTTCCCTCTTAGGACACACAGATTGTTGACACACCAACGATCACTTTCCATGCTCCATGCTCCCCCCTCTTCAGCACCCTTCTGAGCTACGACTGCCCTACACTGTGGGGTCACATGGGTGGATGAGGATCAGGGTGGGTGTTTCAGAGTCTTTTGGGCCATTTCTCAGCTTGTTATGCATCAGAACATTAGAAGAAGAGCTACATTCTGCTCAGCAGGTCAAATGTTATTGGTATTTTATTGCTGTTATATATTTCCATGTCGCAATGTATTTTAAGAAACCCCCTCACCCTTTCCCTGATAGCTCAGTTGGTAAAGAATCCGCCTGCAATGCAGGAGACCTGGGTTCTATCCCTGTGCTGGGAAGATCCCTGGAGAAGGGAAAGGCTACCTACTCCAAAATTCTGGCCTGGAGAATTCCATAGACTGTATAGTCCATGGGGTCACAAAGAGTTGAACATGACTGAGCAACTTGCACTTTCACTTTTTCAGAAATGAATTTATTTATTTATTTTTGGTTGTACTGAGTCTTTGTTGCGGTGCGTGAGCTTCTCGTTGTGGTATCTTCTCTCATGGAGCACAGGCTCTAGGTGCTTGGTTTTCGGTAGTTGCAGCTTGCGGGCTCTAGAGCACAGGTTTAATAGTTGTGGCCCATGGACTTAGTTGCATTGTGGCGTGTGGGATCTCTCTGGATCAGGGACTGAATCTGTAGCGTTGGCAGGCGGATTCTTATCCACTGCATCACCTGGGAAATCCAAGAACCCCTTTTAATTGACCCTGCTGCCCTTCAGTGTGCCAACACTCATTCTGCCAATCCACCACAGGGGGACTTTTGATAGTTTCCCTCAAGAAGCCCACCTGGGGGTCTTATCCTCTTTCTCTGTGCTCTTGGTACTCTGTGAAATGCAGCAGAGAACAGAGGCACTCGCTGGCACTAGCAACCATGACCCGAACTCCTGTTTTGTTTCTCTTTGAACCTTGTATTCATCCTGAGCTCCTCTTCTGGGCACTTTTTCGTAACACATGTATGTGGTTTCCTCCACTGAAGAGTCATTGACCTGGGCGTTATATCAATTTCCGGCGTCCAATATGATGAGCTGATATCTGTGTATTGTGAAGTGATCACCACACTACTTATAGTATAACATCCATCGCACACAGAGGTACATGTTTTTTTTTTCTTGTGATGGAAAATTTTCAAGACCCACCCTTTTAGTAACTTTCAAATACACAATATTGTTAACTGTAGTCACCATGCTATACATTACATCTCCAGGACTTTTACTTGTTTTATTACTGGATGTTTGTACCTTTTGACCTTTTTGACCCATTTCACTTCCCCTACCACCTCCCCCAAACCCACATCAACCACCTGTCTGTCCTCAGCTCATTATTTTTTGAGGATAGCGATGAGACTCTTTCACTTCTTTGTATCACCTATGCTGCATAGCATAGTAATGGTACAAAGAAAGTACACAGTAAATAGCTCTTGACTCTATAATATTTGTAAAGTACACTTGTAAGTCCGAAGAGTGTGCTTCTGTTTAGTCTTATAATGTCAAGGCTAACTTTCTAATGTAAGGACACTTTTTTGATTACAGCCCTGAGCACGTAGAAGTTAATTCACTGAGTCTCGTTTCCAGGAGTAAAATATAAGACGTAAGGCATGCTGACTGAGTTTCAAGTACCTGTGGTTCTCATCAAGGAATTCTTGAAGAGCTCTGAGATCAGACACATAAGTAGAACCACAAAGCACACATCAGATGAATGACTTTCTCTTACTGTAAAGAGTGTTGGATTCTAGAAACTTCATAGAACTGCTGGCTGTGTTTTTGAGGAAGACCGTCTCTAACCCTGTTCTGTGCGGACACACAGTGATGCTGATTTAAAATCAAAGAGGGGCTGATGCTGGATGTGTTTCAGGAACCCTGAAAAGTGCAAGGTACTTTCCTACGCATCTTCAGGCAGTGAGCACCTGCCGTTGACTTGTTGCAAGTTTATTTATGGAGAACACATGCTGAGAGTTAGTACTGTTTTGTCAAAACCTTCTGTGACATCTCCTCACTTGGGCCCGGGCACGGTGACTTCACTGTGAGCTGTGGGACATGGTCCATGGCCTGGTGTGCAGTCACGACCCAGCCACGCACCTGAGCCCTGGCAGAGCACCTGGACCTGTGATGCACTGGCAGGTACTCCGCATATTTAATGTGCTTTACCGACGTGGGTACGCTTCCCCATGACAAAATAAACTTAACTGCACCAAGATTTCCAACACAGAAATATTTCTAACAGCTTTTTTCTTTCCCTTTCCTTCAATCTTTATCTCCTGGTATCAATTTTATTCAATTCCAGAATATATATCTATATATATATATATATGTTTCTTTATTTTGTTTGTTGTATATGTATATAAATTACTTTCCTTGTTCAGTTCAGTTCAGTTGCTCAGTTGTGTCTGACTCTTTGTGACCCCATGAACTGCATCATGATAGGCCTCCCTGTCTATCACCAACTCCAGGAGTCCACCCAAACCCATGTCCATCGAGTCGATGATACCATCCAACCATCTCATCCTCTGTCAGCCTCTTGTCCTTCTCTCAGTCTTTCCCAGCATCAGGGTCTTTTCAAATGAGTTAGCTCTTCACATCAGGTGGCCAAAGTACTGGAGTTCAGATTCAACATCAGTCCTTCCAATGAACACCCAGGACTGATCTCCTTTAGGATGGACTGGTTGGATCTCCTTGCAGTCCAAGGGACTCTCAAGAGTCTTCTCCAACACCACACTTTAAAAGCATCAGTTCTTTGGCACTCAGCTCTCTTTATAGTCCAACTCTCACATCCATACATGACTACTGGAAAAACCATAGCTTTGACTAGATGGACCTTTGTTGGCAAAGTATTGTCTCTGCTTTTTAATATGCTGTCTAGGTTGGTCATAACTTTCCTTCCAAGGAGTAAGCATCTTTTAATTTCATGGCTGCAATTATCATCTGCAGTGATTTTGGAGCCCAGAAAAATACAGTCAGCCACTGTTGCCACTGTTTCCCCATCTATTTGCCATGAAGAGATGGAACCGGATGTCATGATCTTTGTTTTCTGAATGTTGAGCTTTAAACCAACTTTTTCACTCTCCTCTTTCACTTTCATCAAGAGGCTCTTTAGTTCTTCTTCCCTTTCTGCCATAAGGGTGGTGTCATCTGCGTATCTGAGGTTATTAATATTTCTTCCAGCATTCTTGATTCCAGTTTGTGCTTCCTCCAGCCCAGCGTTTCTCATGATGTACTCCACATGTAAGTTAAATGAGCAGGGTGACAATATACGGCCTTGATGTACTCCTTTTCCTATTTGGAACCAGTCTGTTGTTCTATGTCCACTTCTAACTGTTGTTTCCTGACCTGCATACAGGTTTCTCAAGAGGCAGGTCAGGTGGTCTGGTATTCTCATCTCTTTCAGAATTTTCCACAGTTTATTGTGATCCACACAGTCAAAGGCTTTGGCATAGCTGAATGAATGAATGAATGAAGTCTCTCAGTCGTGTCCGACTCTTTTCGACCCCATGGACTGCAGCTTATTAGGCTCCTCTGTCCATGGGATTTTTCAGGCAAATGGTTTGCCATTTCCTTCTCCAGGGAATCTTCCCGATCCAGGAATCGAACCCAGGTCTCCTGCATTGTAGGCAGACACTTTACCGTCTGAGCCACCAGGGAAGCCCATAAGAAATAGATGTTTTTCTGGAACTCTCTTGATTTTTTGATGATCCATCGGATGTTGGCTGGTTGGATGATCTCTGGTTCCTCTGCCTTTTCTAAAACCAGCTTGAACATCAGGAAGTTCACAGTTCACATATTGCTGAAGTCTGACTTGGAGAATTTTGAGCATTACTTTACTGCCATGTGAGATGAGTGAAATTGTGCGGTAGTTCAAACATTCTTTGGCATTGCCCACTTTTGTTGTTAGAGGTTTGTAATTTTTATGTAGACGTCCCCCAAAGATTGTCCCCCTCCAGCGCCTCCCCAGGGACTGGAGGGGCTTCCTTTCCCGGTCCCTGATACATCCCCAGTCTCATTTTTTGCCCCCCTCCCCACCTTACACTCGGTGTTTCCAGAACATGCTTTGCCCTTTGCTTTATATGGTGTTCTCTCTGTTTAGAGAAATCCTTGCTCTTGAATAAGTTTCATTTGTCCTGTAAGTCGTCCTTGAGTTAAGTCTCACCTGTTCTGTAGGGATCAGTTCTGCGAGTTCCTCCAGGAAGACCTCACCTGAGCCTCCAGACTTGGGAACCTGTGGTTCCTGCCCCTCCCAACCGTGTTCCCTCCCCACCCTGTTCAGCTGCTCACGCCTCTGAGCGCATCATCTGCTGTCCTGCGTGTGCGCCTGGCGGGGTGCCCTTGACACGGGGGCGTGTTCTGTGTGCTGTTCCTCAGGGTCCAGCACAGGGTGGGAGCCTGGACGTGTTCTCAGGGTGAGAGGCTCCATGTCTCAGAACTGAGTCCTCCTCACGATGCAGTGAGCTTTGGGGACCACAGAGGAATCAGTCAGGGTGCGGGCTCCCAGGTCACACGAGGATGCTGGATGCTCAGGGAGCCCACGACTGGCTTTGTCTCTGGTGGATTTGGTCTGAGGCCTCTTTTCCAGGAGACAGCCTGTTGTTACCTCGCTGGGGATGTGCCTGCAGAAGGCTTCAGGACTGTAGAGTGGGGGCACTGAGCTCTTGTAATTAGCTGCTCGTGACCACCACCCCCACGCCCGCACACCCACCTACACACACACACACACACACACACACACACACACACACACACACACACAGACACAGAGGCTGTGGAGAAGTGTTCTGTGGCAGGTGCAGGGGTTGCCATCTCAGCACTAACTGCCCACTCCTTCTGGCCTTAGCAGAGGGAGAGGATCATCTCAGGGGTTCCATCTGCCCCGGGGAGGTGAACTTGGGCCTCAGGGCAGCCTGCTGGGCAGTCCACACCTCCCGCATGGTGCAGGCACCCCCCTCCATGGGGGCCCGTGTGGACTTGCTGCCATCACTGTGCAGGGTAAGTGTGTGTGCCTGTGTGTGTCTGTGTGTGTGCACACCCGTGCAGAGCCAGCTTCATGGTATAGCACTACATGGCACACAGCTTTGCGGCCCGCAGAGCACTCACATTCCAAGGTTTCTCAGCGATGCTGTCAACACTCCTCTGCCCTGAGCTGGGATAATGGCCATAGCTTTACACGAGGGTACAGTAGAGACCGGGGGAGACTGTGACTTGCCCGAGGTGGTACAGCTTCCGAGCGAGCCAGTGGAATCTGAATTTGTGTCTTCTGGCTCCCCACCTGTCGCAATGGGCTTGTCTGTGGCACCCTGTGAATTTTTCAAGAATGGCCTGCTGCTGCACGTCACAGTCAGAGTCTGCAGAGAGGCAGGCATGCTTCAGGGGCTTTACGCTGGCCGGCAAACTGTGGTGTTCTAGAATGGGTGGTGAAACAGTAGCTCTCAAGTAACACTCGAATGTGCCTCAGTGTTGAACCAGAGGGGCTCAGTTAGAAAGGAGTAGAACAATTAGGACAGGTGAGATAGTTCATTCTGTAAGTCCTGGGAGTCAATACCCTTACATATAGTATTGATAGGTCTGTCTGATGTGAAGAGCTGACTCTTCGGAAAAGAACCTGATGTTGGGAAAGATTTAGGGCAGGAGGAGAAGAGGGCGACAGAGGATGAGATGGTTGGATGGAATCACCAGTGAAATGGACATGAGTTTGAGCAGGCCCTGGGAGATAGTGAAGGACAGGGAAGTCTGCGTGCTGCAGTCCACGGGGTCGCAAAGAGTGAGTCAGTCTGAACAACAACAGCAACAAGGTCTGGTTTGGATATATTCTCAACTCTCACATAGGATTCTAGTTCAATTATGACATGATCTTCCTGTGTCTTTTTCTAGGCAATTAATGGCTTTCTGAGAGTGCTCCTCTCATGGATGATTGCCATCTGTCTGCTTGCAGTAGACCATTCTCATGCATTCTGACTTATTTTCAGAGTCATTAGCAGTTCTTGTGTCCTCTGACTAAGGCTGCATGAATCTAATGTTTGGTTGGGTAATTTTTCTGCATTGCCGTCTTTGATAGGAAACCAGAGGAAGTTTCCTTTATTTCTGTGCATTCGCAGGGCTGACCGTAAGACAAGCTGCAGTGAAAGGAGATCCGATCTCATGGAGGTAGCAACTCTAAGAGAAAATAAGAAGAATATTCTTTCAAGGCTATCTGTAATCACTACTATGCCTAAAAAAATAGACTGTGTTTTCCAAACAGCATTAAATTCTGACAGCTGCAAAAGTCACACACATTTATTCTTGCCTCACATCAAGATTTAGTGGACAGGTTTACTGCAGCCGTCATGTTGAGATGATAAAGTAAGAAAGGAGAAAAAAAGGAAAACATGCTCCCTACTCTTATAGCTTGAAAGGTAGTTGCTTAAGAGATGCGTGAATCCCACTTACGTTTTACATGGTCCATAGAAAAAGCGGCCTCTCGGGTTTACTCGTGTGATGCCATGAGTGGCTCTTTTTCTCTTGGGACTGTAGGTCTACCTGCACATACGGGATGGCTGAGACCTGCTAGGATCCTTGCTCCTGGAGCTACAGCTCTCAAGGTATTTCTTAGTCGGCAATATTGTCGGTCATCTCTCAATGGGCTTTGACACCAGAGAACTTAGCTCCAGGGTGGAGGGATTCATGGCTTTAGCAAAAGGGAGAAGTTGTGGATTTGACGTTGTCCATCTCTTTGAAAAGCCAGAGGCTATTGTCTGCCTGGGGAAGCCCTGAGTAACATTTCCTTTTGATGGGACACTTCAGGGCTTAAGTTGTTCCCTGGAGGTGGCATGCAAAGTGCCCTGTGGGGTTTTGGAATCTTTTAATTTGGGGCCTGTGAGGAGCTAAGAATGTTTGCAATGCGATTACTTGCTTGGTTGCATCGGACCCTTTGTGACCCCATGGACTGCAATCAGCCAGGCTCCTCTGCCCATGGAATTCTCCTAGCAAGAATACTAGAGTGGGTTGCCATTCCCTTCTCCAGGGGAACTTCCCAACTCAGGGATCAAACCTGCATCTCCTCTGAGCCACCATAGAAGCCGTAAGAATGGTTACTTGCTCTCAAAAATGTTCTTCTGGAAAATTCTTCAGCCATTGCTGTTCTCACAAGAAGTCCAACAGGCTTTTTTTTTTCTCCCCAGTAATGGTGACTTTTCACTTAATACTGAATTGGACCTGCCATTATTATTTTGGAATTAGAAGACTTTTTAATGGTCATAAGTCTAAATTCCAAAAGAAACACGATGAGCTAGCTGCCTACTGTAAAAAAAAAAAAAGTGAGAATGATATTATTTTCTACAAGCACAACCAAAAGGCACGAAAGAATATTAAGCCCATTGGATGTTTGACGCGTCTCATTCCTCACAGTCCACATAACCACTCACTGTAGGCTTCACAGCTGCTGTTCATATTGACAGGAATTAGTGAAACTTGAATCATTCCTGAATCTCACAGTCTTTCAACCTGCATCAAAATAGTTAAGTCTAAATCACCCTTGGTCATGTGACCCAAGAAGGGGGAAGCTTTTTATCTCATTGCTTTCTATTTTAAAAGTTGCTCATAAAAGTGCAAAAAAAAAGAGAGAGAGAGAGAGAGAGAGAGAGAGAGAGAGAGAGAGAGAGACATGCTTCTGCCAGGGCTTTCGGCAAAAACCTGTGGCAGTTGGGAGAACCAAGTGAAGCCGAATTTAATGTCCCATTAAAGTGTTTGAAATTTTTATTTATGTAAGAAAAATGCCTTTGCTTAAAGATAGTCTGAGGCAATAAACAACAATATGGACAAAACTCTGAATTTAAAGCAGGTTTTAAAGAGACTACTTTCCACAGGCAAGTTTGGCAGCATCTTGAAAGAACCCCCAAGAGTTCAATTTAAAATTTGCAAAAGCATGCTGGGTTCCGAGTTCCTGAATTCAGCCAGTGGGGATAGTTGATCTTAAGGGTGGAGGTATAAGTACAGAATAACAGCCATCCTGGGGTGGGGCTGAAACTTCTCAGTGGAGCACGGGGAAGTCAGTCTTGTCCACCCACAGACTCTGGAAAGGAGGTGGAAAACCTGGGGGAGCATGAAGGGCAGCCTGTCACATCGTGGAGTGTGGGGGGCAATGAAGAGTCAAGGGAGAAGCAGAGACCAGAGAGAAGCAAGAATGGCAAGACTTGGGTTTCTAAAACATTACACCCGGGGTGCAAACTTCCGTGACTATGAGAAAAGTCACAGAATAGATGGAGAATGATCGAACCAAGGCATGAGAAGAGAAGGAAGGGTCTCTGTTTCAAAGCAGAGGGGAGAAGCTGTCTGGCTCCATCCAGTTTAGAGCATGAGCGAGGAGCTATCCAGCAAGATCACGTGTGCTCACACACTCAACAAGCCAATGGTATAAATCCAAGACACAGACTTTTGGCACTTCAGATTTGCAAAAACAAGACATTTGTGCTCTACTTCAACTTACTTCTTGAAGAACCAGCCGGGGAGGGGGCCAGCCCTCCCAGAACAGCCCAATGGTGATCCCACCTATTCGGAAACAAAACAAAGCAAGGCATATTTTAGTAAATTATCCCAAACCGTGACTTGCAGAGTTGAAGCTGACAATTTGTCTCTTATTCTGGTGAGTTTTCAAGAAATTGTTGGGTCTTTAGGAATTTTTTTTGGTGCTCATTCGCTCAGTCATGTCTGACTCTTTGCAACCCCATGAACTGTAGCCCGCCAGGCCCCTCTGTCCGTGAGATTTTCTAGGCAAGAATACTGGAGTGGGTGGCCATTTCCTCTTCCAGATTCGTTTGGTAGTAGGTTTCAAAGGTGTATGAGAAATGATGTCAATGAACAGCTCAGAGACAAAACAAGAGTGGTAGAATACTTATAACCACCACCTCTATTATGGTTGAAATTTCTGAGAGGTGACTCACAAACTCCAATTGCTAAATTCAGAAGTCACTTGTTAGTCCATATTCTACCCAGCATCTGAGAGCTGTTGGGTATTGTTGCATATTAAATACAGATGTCCTTCAGTATTTAGCCTCTGACTCTCTTCTCACTCTCCCTTGGTGCCTGAGTCCCTTTGAAGACATCATTTTTTTCAACTTTATGTCTCTACACCAGATATCTATACTTCTAGTTCTGCTCTTCATGCTTAGATTTGACCAAGTCTTCAGTCACTCATTAGCACGGACTTGTTGCAAACCTAACCATCCGGAGAAAGTGCTCAGAGAGGTGCTGTATTTGGAACGTAAGAAGGAGCTGGCTTAGCAAAGAGGTGTGGGGACAGCTAAGCTGGTAGAAGGACACATGCCTGGAAGCCTGGAGGCCAGAGCTGGTGCCCTGCATGGTGTCTGGAGCATGTTGTGTGCGTGGGGGCTCTGCAGGCAGAAAGAGGGCACCATCCAGAGGTCAGCGGGGATTGGCTGACATGATCCTGCAAACCTGTAAGGGACTACGGTTTTGTCATGATTGTAGGGAACTGTCACAGAATTTTAATGACTGTTATGATGTGTATAGGTTTGTCTTTTAGAAGAATTACTTTGGTGGCAGAGAGGAGAATGAACTGAAATGGGTTCACTGGGACCAGTTAGAAGGCACCTCAGGATCCAGGTATGTGATGTTGAAAAGCCCAAGCTGAGATAATGGCAGAACAGGTTAAAGGTAGCAATTTAAGTGATGTTTAGGAAAGTGAATTGGAAGGGGGTTTATCGTCAAATGGATGGCAAGTGAGATGGAAAGGTATAATGTGACCATCAGAATTCAGATTCGGGAAATTGAGAAGATGGTTACACTTCTCATCAACAAAAGGAAAATATGAAAGTGGATACTGAGGAAGAGATGATAAGTACAGCTCCTCCTCAGTGACACTCACTCTCTCTCAGTCTCTCTCTAGTGTGATGTCTCAGAAGGTATCTCATATCTCATAAGAAATAGGATAAAGATAGTATAAGGAAGATCCCTGATAGAACATAATTCTTACCTGTGAAACAAAAGAAGAATTCTACAAGCATAATCTGTCTCTGTCTCCATCTCTGTCTGTCTCTGTCCCCTGTCTTACACACACACACACACACACACACACACACACACACTTGCTTGAGAGGAAACAATCAGATTTAGTTATAGTTTCAATGACAGGTCCTGGAGACAAGTAGTTGCATGTGTTTTTAATGGCTCTTCCGTAGACCATCTGGATGCCCACATACTTCCTTGCACGCGGAGATGCTCTCTGTGGCTTTGGCATTTTTGTAGGGATGAGTAATTTTGTAGGTCTGCTGTTTACATCAGTGATTTTGCCGTCCCAGGCTCCAAGAACTTTGGGTACAGAATGTCTTATAAAGTTATTGTTTTTAAAAGGTCTGACGTCAGATCAGTCCTTTTTGAAAGGAAAGCCCTCAAAATATGGAGTTCAGTTGAAATTATTTTCAGCTGGGTAAAGCCTTGAGATGTTGCTCTATTTCTATTAACATATTGTTTCTTCCCTACAAACCTGTACATATGATGTGCTCACAATGCTGTATTTCAACAAGATTTCCATTGAATTATCAACACAGAATTATTGTCAGTCACTTCTTAGCAAATGATCACCAGACACATTGCCCTCCTTATGGGTGGCCCTGGGCACAACCTCTTTGTGGGTGCCCCTCCTCTCAAGGGCCCTGGCTCCCACAGTTGGGTGATGCCCAGGGTGGAGCTGGCCAACTCAGACCAGTCTAGACTCCTTTCTTGCTTTGTGAGCATTACTTTCCTGCTCTTGGACTCTGATGTGTGCTGTTTGTCCATCTCATCATTGCATTGTTGACCCACCTTGAGCATGAACATGACCAGAACCACAGAACCTTGTCATATGTGTTGCTTCTGATTCACATCTTCTCCAATAAATTCTTATTCCAGGAGCTGAACTTTACAGTTACCTGTAGACTTGGTGCATGGTTTAGCCTGTGGTTTATAAAATTAGCATAACAAAATATAAGACATAATAATATAAGCAGACAGGCTTCCCTGGTGGCTCAGACAGTAAAGAATCTGCCTGCAATGCAGGAGACCTGAGTTCTATCTCTGGGTCAGGAAGATCCCCTGGAGAAGGGAATGGCCTCCCACTCCAGTATTCTTGCCTGGAGGATCCCATGGACAGAGGAGCCTGGTGAGCTACAGTCCATGTGGTCGCAAAGACTTGGACGTGACTGAGCGACTAATATAGACATACACATGCATAATGTATCATATTAAATTATACCTAGTATTTACATATTAAGTATTGATATATTTAACACATGTATTATATTAAATATAAATAATAAACGTAAATATAGAATCAGCAGAAATAAAGTAGCATACTCCAGCACCCACATGTGTGTGTATATGTGTGTGTATGTATGTGCATGTGTGTACATGTATATGTGCATGTATGTGTTTGTGCATGTATGTATGCACATGCGTGCATGCACACATGTGTGTTTGTGCATGTGTATATGTGCATGTGTGTGCGTATGTATGTGTGTGCCTGTATATGCATGTGTTTGTGTATGCGTGTGTATGTATGTGTGCATGTGCGTGTATGTGTGTGTCTGTGTGTCTGTGTCTGTGTGTCTGTGTGTCTGTGTGTCTGTGTGTCTGTGTGTCTGTGTATGTGGCAGACAGCAGGTTCTGGCGAGCAGGACACGGGGACATTTTGCTCTGGGTGATGGAGGACAGGAAGGCAGGCGTTTTGCCGGGAGGGCGATGTTGTTTAGGGCCCACCCTGGGGTCCTGGTCACCCACATGTGCTGTGTGAACACAGGGTGCCCAGAGAGGGAGAGGGAGCTCAGCAGGGGGCATGGAGGCCGGGGCACGGCAGAGAGTGAGTGCGGCGCCGAGGAGCCCAGGGCTAAGGCAGAGGCTTAGCGGGAGGAAGCCCAGGTCGAGTTCACCTCAGCCACCCAGTGTCCTGGGCCACCCCAGGCCCTGGCTTTCAGTCCCCTCACTGGCCGAAGGGACAGTGTCCACTGCGAAGCGTGGCTGCGAGGGTGACAGACACACTGGGCACATCGCCCGGCCCCCAGCAGGGCGCCCTGTCACGTGGTGGCCGAGAGCTGGTGGCCTGGAGTTACGCGGCATGGTGTGAGACCCCTTGGCAGCCACAACCACAGGAGGCCGCCTCCCTGCCCCATGTTTGCCCATCTGTAGACTGGGGTGACCACGTGCTTCCTTTGCAACAGAGCAGCGCCTGCAGTGGGCCCTGCCAAGTGCCAAGTCGGCACAGGAAAAATGTTAGTCATTGTTAGGAAGGGGTAGTGGTTAGTACTATTTTCCTATTTCCAATGTCGCTTTTGACCATTCTCAGGGTTAAAGCATTTCTTAATGAGTAAAAATTTCTAGAGATGTCTGTTTTGATTTTTAAGTTATACCAGTACTTCAAGCTAAAAAGGAAACTTAGCAAAAAAAAAAAAAATCAATCAAATCCTAGAATCTTTTTGGGAGAAGATCCTGCAAACAAATCCAGGTGTATTGTGAGTCTGGAAAGCGAGCTACATTGAAAGCACCATGCTGCTCTCAATAGTACTGATTTTTCTGAAGAGGAAGTGCTTGGCAGGGGCCCCAAGGCTTCCTTCGGAGCCAGTCCAGACCCACCCCCAACCCACCGGATGGAGCAGAGGCCCAGTTTGTCTCCCAGTTTGTTGCCTCACACCACACCAGGCAGCGCCTGCTGTAAAGCAGAAAGACCTCTTACACTCTTTTGAGCTTCGGGGTTCTCTCCCAGGGCCATTTTGGGGAGGCATTCCACATTCTGTGTGGTCCTGCTGTTCTGGTCTCAGAGGCTGCCGACAACTGCAGCTTCAGTGTTTTTACTTTCCTCTTGCCTCAGTCATTTTGCTTTGAAGCTCAGCCAGGGGAACAGACCTCACTTTCGTGCCTCCGGATCTTTGCCAGGCCACCAAAGGCTCTCAAGTGACCCCATGTTGGAAACCCACTGGCAACTGAAAAGGTGACCTGAGAAGTTAAGATCAGTTGTTGGATAAAACAGGAGAGAGGTCGGGCTCAGGACCTCAGGCTTGATCACGCTCATTGTCAGCTTCTTAGGTTGTCTCTGTTGTGTGTTGAGTGCTAAACTATGTGGGGGAGGGGGCAATAATAAGTCAGATCTTCTTCCTTCCCTTGGATGGTACCTCTACATCCTGGTTGAGCAGACAGATGGATAAGCTAAAGGCAGTGATGGAGCAAGGTCAGGATGCTGTGGGACCCTGTTTGATGTCTTGTTCCAGGCTGTCTGGGCGATGGGTACCTAGAGAGGCTTAGGGGCTGAGCTGAGTTCTGCATGAGAGCAGCAGGGTGAAGAATTCCAGAGGAAAGAGTGTGTCCAGAGACCTGGAGAAGGTGCTGTGTTTGGAGACACTGTACAGAGTTCAGCGTGTTTGGAGCACGGACCTCAAGCTGCAGACACTGGTGAAATACAGACTCCTGGACAAAGAGGAAGGGTTTTGTCATTACCTCTTTAAAAGTCAGATGGGAATGTTTGGTCCTGTGGGCGGTGGGGACACATTGAAGAGTTTTTAATCAGGGATAAAGTGAGCAGACATTTGCAAGGCTCTCCTCCAGAATTCACTTAAGAGGCCAAATTGCAGATCCAAAGATTGCTTGATGAGCAGAAAATTGAAGCAAAGGAGCTGAATGATCTGAAGAAATGCTCCCAGCCAAGTCAGTTCACTGGCAGATGGGCACCCCCACCATCTGAGGATCGTCTGCACAATCAGTGCACAGTCCGTGCATGGTCTGGGGATAGTTGGTCCGAAGAGCTGACCCAGTCGTGCACATCCTTCCCGGTCATCAAGAACAGTCTCCACCTCCCAGGCCTGTGCATCACTGCATTCTTGCTCCCAAGCTTCGTGCTTATTTCACATCGCTTTCTTGTTAGATAGACTTTTTCCCAGTGAGCCCTTTGTCTCCGATCGTTAGCGACACACTCAGATTTTGTTTCCTTGGGCAGGTTGCTGTGGGAACAATGGCCACAGAGAGTGAGCTCCTGTCCTCTCACTTGGGGACGGACCCTGTTTTGTCCCAGTGCACGGGTGACCACCCTGTGGATTAGCAATAAGGACAACCAGGAAAAAAACAAACATGTGACTGGATGTGAAGCAGCCTGGGGACTGAAAAACTTGAAATGAGAAGTCGGAGGATGCAAATGTTATTTCTTCTCTCCCATTTACTGTTTGACTTTGGGTGAATGATGACATTTATCTGAGCTTTACTTTTCTCATACCAAATGTAATTAATGAGGCTGTCCTGATGTGGTTGCTGAGAAGACGAGATGAGTTAACGATTTGGAAAATGCTTGGTAAATTCTTGCTTTAGGAAAAGAAGAAAATCAAAGCATGTGCTTTGTTATTACAAAAAAACATTTGCCTGCACTTTTAAAAGGTAATCCTCAAAATAATCATTTTAATCCATAAGGAAGTTGAGACTCCAGGAGATGAATGGCCTTGGTCATGATCCAGGAGCCCCGAAGGTGGAAGCACAATTATCTGTTCCTCCAGTTTCTAGACCAGCGCTCTCACCAACACACCATTCAGGTTCTGCTTAGTGCAGGCCAAACACTCCTTTCACTGGCTTCTGCCTCTCAACCAGAACTCTATGTACTTTTCTCCGTTGGAACTGGAAATGCAGACACTTAATTACCACTTTCGATTGCTTGAAATTATAGGACTACTGGCACGTGTTTCTGAGAAAAATCATATTCTAAACCCTGAAATAATCATCTCCATTTTTTCCCATGTTCAAGATGAACACAGAGACTCTGACACCATTTGTTATAAACTCACAGTATTTCCTGGGATAATTGCAGGTTTTGAAAGTAACTCTTAATGATGCAGAAGGTGGATTGTTACAGCATACTTTTCCATGCAACGAGCTAGGTTTTACCTGCTGCCACTCCCAGATCATTAGGAAGACTTTGAGGTCCTTGCCTGTGGCCGCTGGTGACAGTGGGATGTAACCTCGTGCTGGTGGCTGCCTTTGGGGGAGGGACTGGGCTTCCCTGGTGGTTCGGCGATAAAGAATCCACCTGCCAATGCAGAAGACACTGGCTCCATTCCTAGGTCCAAGACGATCCTCTGGAGGAGGAAACGGCAACCCACTCCAGTATTCTTGCCTGGGAAATCCCATGGAGGGAGGAGCCTGGCGGGCTACAGTCCATGGAGTCACAAGGAGTTGGACAAGGCTGAGCAACTGAGTGGGACAAGGCTGTGCAACTGAACGGATCTTAGAGGGAACAATGATGCAAATAACACAAGTAAAGCCCCTCATGTGTGAGGATTTGTGACGAACATGCTGGTCTGGCTGGAGCAGAGGGTGTTGGACAGAAGCCATGAGCGATGGGCCTCTCTTCCTGACCTGTCCTCCCGGTTTCCGTGGAGGTGTGACTTCCCGGTCCACCTGGTGCAGGCAGGCAGCCCTTCATTACTTCACCGGTAGCAGAGCAGACACATGCTCATTTGAGCAGCTGCTTTGTCCACCAGGCTGTGGGCTTCCTGAGGGAAGCTTCTGTGTCATTCTCCTTCGTGTCTCTATTGCCAAACACCTGCCTGGCTCAGAACTCACTAAATGTTTGAATAAGCAAATGCAGGATCACCTCAAGGTTCAGAACCCCCTGGGGATGTTCTGAAATCATTCAGACAACTTTGATGTTTGCATAGAAGATACGACTTATCTTCCCTTTTTCTGATTCCCTTTGGAGTCATACAGGAATGGAGGTGAAAGATATCTATATTCTGTTTGTCTTTCTCTTTTTAATTCCAAAAAAATCAGAGAGGTCTGTGAATGAGGATGGCAAAGACTAAGTAGTAAAGCTCTGATGAGTTGTTGGGTGTTCTGAACTCAGAGTAGGCTGGTGGACCAGGAGCTGGTGATGTGATGGAAGTGGGGAGTGTGGGTGGGTATGGGTGGGGAGGCCAGGGAAGCTGAATACTGACAAAGCCAGAGAGGACCAGCGAGGATAGCATTTCAGCCATTGTTGTCCAACCATTGTTGTTCAGTAGCTCTAAGCTGTCTCCAGCTTTAGCTTGCCAGGCTTCCCTGTCCTTCACTGTCTCCTGGAGTCTGCTCAAGCTCATGCCTACTGAGTCAGTGACGCCATCTAACCATCTCATCCTCTGTTGCCTCCTTTTCCTGCTGTCCTCAATCTTTCCCAGCATCAGGGTCTTTTCCAGCAAGTCAGCTCTTCGCATCAGGTGGCCAGAGTACTGGAGTTTCAGCTTCAGCGTCAGTGCTTCCAGTGAATATTCAGGGTTGATTTCCTTTAGGATGGAATAGTTTTATCTCATTTCGCGTTAGGTTATAGCCTCCAGCTCTTCATGCTGCTCCCCGTGGGAGGGTTGCATGTTCCACCTGTGACCATGTGTCTGTCACTGTCATCCTGTAGGTAGAATAGACCTCCTGTCTCTTCCTCAGGTTTGACCTTGGGACATCTTTGGCTGATGACCTGTGAATCAATTAACATATGCTGGGTAAGGGCAGAAATTTTAAAGGCAATGGCTCTTGGCAGGAGGACAGGCATGGCCACTTTGCAGGTTGCTCCCTGGGCTGAGGGGCCACGTGCCTCAGAGCTGCGCCTTGGAGCAGAGCTGGTGGACCCGCAGGGTGCTCATAACACAAACAGTGACTCAACCTCAGAGCAAAAATAGACCATTATGTCATAAACATCTGAGATGTCGGGGCAGAGCCTGTACAGTTTAGAGTTGAGTAATTTCTAAAGACCCACTTAAAAATTGAGCTGCAATCAAAGTAAAACACAGACACACGTCGTCTTAACAGAATGTTTTATATTTTTCAGTTTTTAAAGAAGTGCTTTCCTGTTGCCGTCCTTCTGAATCTGGTGTTTATGTTGTTAGGACAGGCAGTGTGTTCTCCATGCTGTGGATCTGGAGGCAAGTATGACCTCCAGGGGCTCCCAGATGGCAGGTGGCATGGCTTCCACTGTGCCTGGGGGATGATAAACTGCACCCCAGTGGTGCCCAGGATTCCCCTGTTTCAGGGATTCTACTCTGGCCAAGGTTACAATCGGCTTCATGTGTGAATTCTTGAGCTTCAAGAAGGGAAACAGTGCAGAGGCCCATTAAGAAAGCATCTCCATCTTGTTTACTAAAGGAAGAGGACATTCTTTTCTATGTTCTAGAGTACTCATACATCAGCTCAGGGATTGTGAGTGCGCATTGTTGATTGCAGCTGGGGATGATATTAAAAATATTTACCAGCTGGAAGCACATAGATGCTGACCAAGAAGAAGGGGTTCTGTGCCCTGGCGCATCTCTGGGGGAAAGTCTGTCCGTGTCAGTTTCTGGAGAGTAGTGAGGAATGGTGCTGGTGGGAGTGGATGTGCATTACGGTGATTCAGGGTATTTAATTAGCCTTTGGAAGAACTAGCTGAGGCCCTCTCAGTTGGCACAGTGGTAAAAGACTTCGCCTGCTGATGCTGGAGTTGCAAGAGACTTGGGTTCGATTTCTGGGTCAGGAAGATCCCCTGGAGGAGGAAATGGCAACCCACTCCAGTATCCTTGCCTAGAAAATTCCATGGACAGAGGAGCCTGGCAGGCTACAGTCCTTGGAGTCAGAGTCAGACACAGCTGAGCGCACATGAATATTGCTGAAATTAGTTGAATGTTTTAACAACTGGTTAACTGAACCTGTGTCTAATAATTAAGTACCAACCATTACTGCAAGAATAAAAGCAAGTTATCCGAAGGCTGGCTGGCAGCTCCCATATTTAAAGCAAAGCTTGGAGAGTTGGGCCCGGAAAGGATTCAGTGAAGTGTTGCATAGACAAGCTCCTGCCATGGGCTATCGGGTCCCTCTGGTGTGGTCCCGCTGGGCTTGGCTGCCCCATCACTGGCCCCTCATCTCAGTGCAGCTGGAGCTCATCACCTCCAGTGACCCCTGGCCCAGAGGCTGAGCCCAGCAGTGTGGTCCCCTGCCCGCTTTTAAACCATGAGGTGGCAGGGGTGGCAAGCATCTTTCTTCACTCCCCGCCAATCCTGGCATTACCGCAGAGAGGAGAGATGTGTGGGTGCTGGGCAGCCATCATGACAAAGGTTTCCTTCAGGAAACTGGACCTCATGGTGTACCAGGCACATCACCGTGGTTCTTGGCTGTCTCTTCCACTAGACTGTGCACTTTAGAACAGGTAGTGCTCTTCACCTTGACTACCCAAATCCTGTTGTGTATGTCCATCATATCCTGCATTTTTCCTTCACCAATTGTAGCTGCATATCCCATATTCAGCTGGGCTGGCAGAAGCACAAGCTGGAATTAAGAATGCTGGGAGAAATATCAATAACCTGAGATATGCAGATGACACCACCTTTATGGCAGAAAGGGAAGAACTAAAGAGCCTCTTGATGAAGGTGAAAGACGAGAGTGAAAAAGTTGGCTTAAAGCTCAACATTCAGAAAACTAAGATCATGGCATCTGGTCCCATCCCTTCATGGCAAATAGACGGGGAAACAGTGGAAACAGTGGCTGACTTTATTTTTCTGGGCTCCAAAATCACTGAAGATGGTGATTGCAGCCATGAAATTAAAAGACGCTTACTCCTTGGAAGAAAAGTTATGACGAACATAGCATATTAAAAAGCAGAGACATTACTTTGTCAACAAAGGTCCGTCTGATCAAG
Organism: Madoqua kirkii; assembly: GCA_006408675.1. Taxonomy (NCBI): domain Eukaryota; kingdom Metazoa; phylum Chordata; class Mammalia; order Artiodactyla; family Bovidae; genus Madoqua; species Madoqua kirkii. Next base: position 19,788 of record SJYC01126179.1, read on the forward strand.
GCAATGATTTTTCCAGTGGTCATGTGTGGATGTGAGAGTTGGACTATAAAGAAAGCTGAGCACTTAAGAATTTATGCTTTTGAACAAACCATGGTGTTGGAGAAGACTCTTGAGAGTTCCTTGGACTGCAAGGAGATCCAACCAGTCCATCCTAAAGGAGATCAGTCCTGCGTATTCATTGGAAGGACTGATGCTGAAGCTGAAACCCCAGGACTTTGGTCACCTGATGTGAAGAGCTGACTCACTGGAAAAGACCCTGATGCTGGGAAAGATTGGGGGCAGGAGGAGAAGGGGACAACAGAGGATGAGATGATTGGATGGCATCACCGACTCAATGGACATGGGTTTGGGTGGACTCTGGGAGTTGGTGATGGACAAGGAGGCCTGGCGTGCTGTGGTTCATGGGGTCACAAAGAGTGAGATATGACTGAGTGACTGAATGAACCCATATTCATCTTTCATGACAAACACATTCTTGATGAATGAATGAATGTATGAATAGGATACAGTGCCCCAATACTGGGTGATATTGGGTGATATAGTCATAGAGGTGGGAAGTCCAAGATCAATGTATCTGCAGGGCTGGTTCCATCTGAAAGAGGTGAAGAAAATCTGTCCTGTGTCTCTCTCCCAGTTTCTGGTGGTGGCTTGCAATGTTGGTGTTCCTTGGTTGTCAGAAGCATCACTCTTATCTTCAGATGGGGTTTCCCCATGTCCTAATTTCCCTTTTCCATAAGGACACCAGTCATATCGGATTAGGGCCAACCACAGCCTCATTTTCCCTGGAAAAGGAAGTGACAACCCACTCCAGTATCCTTGCCTGGGAAATCTATGGACAGAGAGGCCTGGTGGGCTGCAGTCCATAGGGTCGCAAATAGTCAGACATCACTGAGCACACACAGCCTCACTTTAACTTGATGCCATCTGCAAACACTGTCTTCTATGTGTTGGATTAAGACCCAATATAACTGTTATTGAAGGGTGGGGATAGCACAATTCAATCTATCACAGCCATCATTCTTCCTATTTTAATTTTTTCTACAATTTTGTGAATTTGTGTGATATATATACAAATGTGGGCATTGGTAATCCCTGACCACCCCCCCCAAAAAAAATATGATAGGGAAAGACAAGAAGACTGGTAAAAAGATCAGTAACACTACCTTCATTCCCACTCGTAGAATAAACAAAATGGACCCCTCCTTGATATATAGGTGGGGTCTTACTGTGGTGCATGGTCAGCCTGTGATATTGATCCTGTTCAAATGACTCCCTGGGCTGTACCTTCCCTACGGGCACAGATACAAGATCCATCTCTTCTTTATTAGAAATGATTCTGGAAAGAATTCAGATCCTTGTGCTATTTTCATGTAGAAAATAGGAAATAAAATCTTCCACTGCTCCTGCTAAGTTCTATTCTCTCATTAGAATGGGTCAGACACTGTTCATAGATCAACTGTTCCTCCTGCATAAATGGCAGACACAACCAAGTTCAGTGGTACTGGATCAATACCAATTTCATGTTTAGGCCTGGGAGTTATTCACTGGCAAGGTAGGACCAGGCGAGCCGTTCTCTCTGCTGCTAGGATTGCTAGTGTCTGTCCTCCACAGGTGGCAGGAGGACTGAATGGATCCCCAGACAACATATTCAGGGCACTGGGCTGATGTGTCTGTCAACAGGAAAAATTCTAAGGTTGCAAGTGTGGAGAGGATTTCTTTCTGCATAGATTCTACTAGCCATAGATCGTAGAGTTTTCTTTTTACGTTGTATGTTTTTAATTAGAAGATAATTACTTTACAATATTGTGACGGTTCTTGCTGTACCTCAGCATGAATCAGTATTAGGTATACATCTGTCCCCTCCTTGAAAACCTATGGGACATGATAGATTTTTGTTGGATATCCTGATACTTGAAGAGATAGATACCAAAATAACTGAATCAGTCAAACACCTGGGGATGGGTGAGGGTGTGTGTCCCATGGAAGCCAAGGTTGGTGGGGCTGCTTATGGGCATCCCCGAGACAGGAGCTCTGGGTGCAGCCCCTAGTGAATCTGGGCTTGAAGGAAGAGGAACATGCAAAGGTCATGAGACATACTTTTACCAGCTCCCATTGCCACCAGGCGTTTCTGCAAAGCTCTGCTGTATAAATGGCTTTGGATTTTCAGAGCTTGGAGATAACAGGTAACTATACCTCAAATGGAATGAATTGCCTTTTTTTTTTTTTTAATGTGTGTGGATAGAAAATTGCTTTTCTCTAAAACTGGTGTCGGCAAAGCTCTCTTCCTGGTTGTGGATTAGTTCCCAAGCAGGAGTGAGTGTGTGGGGGGAGGCCGAATTGGGAGGGTTCCATGCAGACCTGGGGTGTGTTGGGAAATGCAGACACCTTGTGACTCTTGGGTGCAAGACAGGGGCCTGGAGTACTGTCCAGTGTACTGGGCAAAAATCAAATCAAAAAGAGCCTCAGTCAAGTTGAACTTTATGAAAATGTCTTTTTGTGTGTCAACATGATTGGTTACCAGCAGTTTTACAAGCTCTATCACCACTGCCCCTGACAACCCCTTTGGCAACTGCAGTTAATGTACAAGTGTATGGATGTGAGAGCCGGACAATAAAGAAGGCTGACAATGATGCTTTTGAAATGTGGTGTTGGAGAAGACTCTTGAGAGTCCCTTGGACAGTGAGGAGATCAAACCAGTCCATCCCAAAGGAAATCAACCCTGAATATTCATTGGAAGGACTGATGCTGAAGCTGAAGCTCCAATGCTTTGGCCACCTGATGCAAAGAGCGACTCACTGGAAAAAACCTTGATGCTGAGAAAGACTGAGGGCAATAGGAGAAAGGGACAGCAGAAGATGGTTGGATGACATCACCAAACTAACGGGCATGAGTTTTGGCAAACTCCAGGTTACTGGACAGGAAAGCTTGGCATACTGCAGGCCATGGGGTCATGAAGAGTTGGACATGACTTAGCAATTGAACAACAGCAACAGCAAGTGCTCTAAAGTCCTTGTGTAAATGGGCAAAGGAAGAGAGCAGAGGATTTAGCCTGTGCACTGGGCTAGAGACACCTTTGGTTCCATGGTTGAGGGCAGCCCTTCCAACTTTCTGAGCCTCAGTTTCCTTAGACAGGTTGTTATTGTTTATTTGCTCAGTTGTGTCCAAGTCTTTTCGACCCTGTTGACTGTAGCCCGCCAGACTCCTCATTCCATGGAATTCTCCAGGCAAGAACACTGGAGCCCGTTGCCATTTCCTACTCCAGAGGATCTTCCTGATGACCCAGGGATTGAACTCAGGTCTCCTGCATTGCAGGCAGATTCTTTACCACTGAGCCACCAGGGAAGCTCCTTAGAATGGGTGAGACATTCTACACATTTCCTCCCAAATTACACATTCTGAAAAAGCGGTGCTGGTGGGACTTTAGGATAAAATGTGTACCAGCCCCTTGCTGTTTTCAGGACAAAGGGTTGTTATGAAGACTCCTTTGTGAGCCCGTGGCAGACTTTCTGCAGACGTCTTGTTCTGCTGCATCTTTGCGCATTTTCTCTGCTCCCAGCACGCCCAACACTGTGATGAGCACTAAGACATTTGAAATGAGGCCTTTGTGTATGAAATTAAATGTCAACCTGCTTGCATCACTCCGAATGTCCCTGGGGAACCTGGGACGGCATTTAATTTCTGATTAATATCTCTTAGGGAACTTCTGGAACCCAGTATGCTTTTTTTTTTCCCAAAAGCTGCACCATTTTGTGTTTTTTCTTTTTAACATTTAAAGAAATCTGGGAAGTTCATGCTTGAGAGCTTTTCACACAGCCTCAGTTCTGTCCACTGTGGAAATGTGTGATCAATCAATATTTCCATGTCTGACCTTGGTCTGGTCCAAATCTGTGATAGTGCTCAGGAGCTGCCATTCAACTGGATGTTCAAGTTGATGTCTTCTGCTGGAAGCTCTTCCAAGAGCTGGGCTGTCTGTCTTCTAATCAGGATGCCGGACAAAGTCTTTCTTCTAGAACTTGGGGTCTCTGGCTGGCACTCTATTCAGTATGAGAGATGTCTCTGATCTGGGAGAGTTATCAGTCTTTCAAAACCTAACTTCAGGGGGAAGATCTAAGGAGCATTGATGGTAAGAAAAATGTGGAAGGGTTTATATTAATCAGTTAGCAGTCACTCAAACTTCAAAAAAATTTCCCTTTTAAAACAACTAATTTGCCCAGCCTCTTAGCCCATTATGAATCTCCAAGACTTATCAGCAGAAATTGCACGTCAGAAGTTCTTGACAAGCTTTGAGTTTTCACCTCTATTTAGCTGGGCTCAGGTCACAGAGACAGACTTATTTTCTCTCTCTGTCACCCTGCCCCACCTCCTTGGAGAAATTATTGCAAAGAGGTGTTTCCCGCAGAATCTGCTTTGGGGTGACTTTATTAAGACCGCTTTCCCCGAGGTTCCTCCCAAAACATATTTTAAGAACTCTTTTCCAACCAGAGGATCGTCCAAGCCTGCAGCTTGGGCAGCCGTAACTAGTTATTCCAGATTAGCCTAAATTGGGAGCAGGCCCCTTGAAGGAGTAGGGAGACAGGAGGGAGGCAGCCAAGAACCACCTGACCTTGAGCCAGTGGAAGAGGGGAGGGTCACTGAATGAAACAGACCCCAAGACATGGTAATTAGCATTCAAGGTTATGCCTGTGGGGTGGCATACCCACTCAGCAAGGTTATGCTGGGTGTAGGGAAGAGGTTTTGAATATACAGACCATTTATTATCATTCAATTTCTATTTTTAAAATTAAATTTGCATGAAGAGCCCCTTAAAATTCTATCTGGGGAAATTTGGCTTTTCCCTGAATGACGGAAGAATCTTAGTAAGATTGTGACTCTATGACCGGCAGAGATGGCCCAATATTGATAAGTGTTGACTAGATTGAAAAACAGCAAAGCCAAGTAAGACTCAGTCTTTTGTGCCGTATTTATTCTTTGCAAAGAAGGAAAAATGCCTCCAAATCAAAGGCATGTTCAAAAACCTGTCTGGTTGTTTGTCTGTGGTAGTTGCTCAGTCATGTCCGACTCTTTTGCGACCGCATGGACTGCAGCCCTCCAGGCTCCTCTGTCCATGAAATTCTCCAGGCAAGAATACTGGAGTGGGTTACCATTTCCTTCTCCAGGGGATCTTCCCACTACAGGGATCAAACCTGGGTCTCCTGCATTGCAGGCAGATTCTCTACCATCTGAACCATATACTTTTATAACACAGTGAAATCTGTCAGTTTGGAGCAAGCCAAAATATGGCTTGTACGTGGCTGGAATAGATCCTGATGAAGCAGAGCTCCGAACACTTCAAAGGGGCCTGCAGGGGCCTGGCGTGCTGGGTTCTGGGGTATGAGGAGTGGATGCTGATTCTACAGCTGGATCTTTGCTCTACGCCCCTGTTTATACTATGTATCACAAATACACTGAGAACATCCTTCATATTAGAGCGACTCAGATATATAGGGCATCTCAAGTGGCTGTCAAGTTGAATCTAGTTATCAGAGGAAACATGCATACACGTTTTACTTGCTTGATTTGCTCTGATTAATTCTTTGCGACATTTACCTGTTTGATCTTAAGTGAGCTGCACCGCCGATCACGTCAGCTAGTCAGAGATTTGGGGACAGATCCAAAAGATACTGAGAATTATTTACTATGGAGGATAAACTCTGCAGTGTGTTATGATCTTGACATTGTTTTCTTGACAGCCGAGAAAAATGAGGTCCAGAATTGTAATGTGCTTTTCATGAGGCTCAGTTCAGTTGCTTGGTTGTGTCTGACTCTTTGTGACCCCATGGACTGCAGCACGCCAGGCTTCCCTCTCCATCACCAGCTCCCAGAGCTTGCTCAAACTCATGTTCATTGAGTCGGTGACGTCATCCAACTGTCTCATCTCATCCTCTGTCATCCCCTTCTCCTCCTGCCCTCAATCTTTCCCAGCCTCATGATCTTGTCCAAGGAGTCAGTTCTTTGCATCAGATGGCCAAATTATTGGAGCTTCAGCTTCAGCATCAGTCCTTCCAATGAATATTCGGGACTGATTTCCTTTAGAATGGACTGGCTTGATCTTCTTGTGGTCCAAGAGACTCTCAAGAGCCTTCTCCAGCACCACAGTTCAAAAACATCAATTCTTCAGCACTCACCTTTCTTTATGGTCACCTCTTACATCCATACATGACTACTGTAAAAACCATAGCTTTGACTATACGGACCTTTGTGGGCAAAGTAATGTCTCTGCTTTTTAAAATGCTGTCTAGGTTTGTCATAGCTTTTCTTCTAGGGAACAAGCGTCTTTTATTTTCATGGCTGCAGTCACCATCTGCAGCGATTTTGGAGTCTAAAAAATAAAGTCTCTCACTGTTTCCATTTTTCCCCCACCTTTTCATTCCCAGTTTGACTTTCTTCTGAAGCTAAGATTGCTGATGCTCTCCAAAGCAGAGAGAGACCTGTAAAACTCTGTCTTTATTGTGTTTCCCTTCTGCTTGAATGTTTACCTTCAAGATGTTCTTTGAAAAGAGATCTTTCCTAAAGTAAGCAAGAATTCTAGTAATGTTCCAGGCAGACTTTTTTTGTTTGTTTGTTTCAGCTTACTACTGACTCATGTCCCTTGATAACGAAGTTCTTCTTTACGCATAACTTTAATTGCTTTCATCACTGGTTCTTAAGGGTTCTTTGGCCTGATTTGTCCCATTTTCTTAGATGATTGGACTCCAAAACTAGAATTCTGAGAGCAGGAGGCTGGTTCTATTATTTACTCTCTTCTAAGTCAGAGCTGAGGGTGGCCCACGGATGTGGTTATCTTATGACAATTCAAGTGAACAAGGTTTTATTAGAAGAAGGTTTTATTAGAGCCTAAACTGAGATTCAGAGAAAATAGCAGTCACCTGGAGGTGATGTGGAAAGGGGGTGTTCCGTGTATTTTGCCTTTGGTGATGGAAAAGGGATTTGCATGGGTGCCTGTCAGAGAAGCTGGAGAAATGGCTTGTCTGGCCGATGGTGTGACGTCTGGTCCTCCAGGAACTGGAGCCTGTCAGCAGGAGGTGAGGGGAGGGTCTCTGTGTTCTGACAGCATCCGCCTGTCAGGGTTTCCATCAGTTCCTGTGATCCCAGTTTCCTTCAGTCTGAGGGAGGGAAGGATGAGGTGTGAGGCACCCGGCACACTTCTTAAAATTCTCCACGGCCTGGTTCTGTCCCTGGGGCTTGGGCAATTCTGTTGAGGTGCAGAGAATCCACGTTATGGATTTAGAATAAATGGAATTTTCCTTTTATCCTACCCCTTTCTATTTCTAACTCGTATCTTATGTGTCCATGTTTATCTGATTCAGTTTTAACATGAAATCCTTTGAAGATGAGGGTATTTTGACATTGACAAACTTGTGGGATTTTCAAAGAAAGACGCATACATACCTACAGTGGCTATTTGAACACAGAGATGCAGTGAAGGTCAGAGGAAGAGCAGAAGGAAACTGAAACCCCATTAACAAAAGCAGGAAAAAAAAGTGCTTTCTGAAAAGATGAAAGCAAGTCCATTGTCAAGGTGTTTCAGTTAAGATTGTTACAGAAAGGAAGCTCAGTGTCTGAGCAGACTGTCATGTGGTAGGATTGTAGTGAATAAACAGATCTTCCAAAAGCGTTCATGTCTGTGTGTAATGTGACCACACTAGACCTCTGACCACACAGTAGGAAATTTACAATTTCAGTAATGCCCACCATTTACCAAATAGGTGTTTACTTCCTGCCAAACACTCTTCTTTTATATTATCTATAATTAATAGAGGCTGGCTTAGCGGGTAAAGAATCCGCCTGCAATGCAGGTGACACAGGAACCACGAGTTCAATCCCTGGGTCAAGAAGATCCCCTGGAGAAGGAAATGGCAACCCACTCCAGTATTCTTGCCTGGAGAATCCCATGGATGGAGGAGCCTGGTGGGCTATGGTCCATGGGGTCACAAAGAGTTGGACATGACTGAGCACACATAATTTCTAGAATAGTATTTCATGTACTTTCACTCAGTCCTTCCAAGAACCTCGTGATTTGTGCTGTCATCCTGATTCACTTAGTCGTGTCTGACTCTTCACAACCCCATGGTCTATACAGTCCATGAGATTCTCCAGTCCAGAATACTGGAGTGGGTAGCCTTCCCCTTCTCCAGGGGATCTTCCCAACCCAAGGGTCAAACCCAGGTCTCCTGCATTGCAGGCGAACTCTTTGCCAGCTGAGTCACAAGAAAAGCCCAAGAATACTGGAGTGGGTAGCCTTTCCCTTCTCCAAGGGATCTTCCCAACCCAGGGACTGAGCCCAGGTCTCCCGCACTGCAGGCAGACTCTTTACCAGTTGAGCCGCCAGGGAAGCCCTGATTCACTGGAACTCTGGCTGTGCGGTCTGTGCGTGGAGAGCTGGGATCTGAGCCCCCATCCACTGAGGAGGTTGCATGTGAGTGGACCCTCAGCTGGCATGGTGGAAGGTCTTCTGCAAAGGCTTAGCCTCAGCACACCAAGTAGGTTCTAAGACAAGCACATGGAGATGTGGGGAACCCGAGCAAACAGCGTGCTCTGTCTGTGTCCTTAGAAACTTAACAACCTGACCTTTTCCAAACATTTTTCATGCTTGTCACCAGATAAATTGGAAGTTGTGATTCCTATTCAAAACACCCTTGAGAAGTGGCAATTACCATTTTAAATGAGGTATTTGGGGTCTGGGCTCCTGTGTGGAGAATAAGACATGTGTTAAGCACCAATGCATGTATTTAACAAGTTTATGTTGAAAGCTGTGTTTGTAATCATCAAAGGTTCTCTTCAATCTGAAAACAATACATAATTCCCACCCAATATTTTAAAATTAATTTTTATTTGAATATAGTAGCTTTACACTGTTGTATTAGATTCTACTCTGTGGTGAAGCGAATCAGCTAAACGTACCTCCTCTCTTTTTTGGTTTTTCTTCCCATTTAGGTCACCACAGAACATTGAGTAGAATCCCCTGGGCTCTACATTAGGGTCTCATTAGTCATCCATTTTATACACAGTAGGGCATATATGTCAATATCAATATGAGTTGGGACTCAGTACCAACTCTCAGTTCATCCCCCCCTCCACCCAGTATCTCTGATTCAGTTCAGTTCAGTTCAGTCACTTAGTCATGTCTGACTCTTTGCGACCCCATGAACCACAGTACGCCAGGCCTCCCTGTCCCTCACCAACTCCTAGAGTCCACCCAAACCCATGTCCATTGAGTCAGTGATGCCATCCAACCATCTTATCCTCTGTTGTCCCCTTCTCTTCCTGCCCCCAATCCTTCCCAGCACCAGGGTCTTTTCCAGTGAGTCAGCTCTTCACATCAGGTGGCCAGAGTACTGGAGTTTCAGCTTCAGCATCAGTCCTTCCAATGAACACCCAACACTGATCTCCTTTAGGATCTCCTTGCAGTCCAAGGGACTCTCAAGAGTCTTCGCCAACACCACAGTTCAAAAGCATCAATTCTTCAGCACTTGGCTTTCTTTATAATCCAACCCTCACATCCATACATGACCACTGGAAAAATCATAGCCTTGACTAGATGGACATTTGTTGACAAAGTAATGTCTCTGCTTTTTAATATGCTATCTAGTTTTGTCATAACTTTGCTTCCAAGGAGTAAGCATCTTTTAATTTCATGGCTGCAGTCACCATCTGCAGTGATTTTGGAGCCCAGAAAAAATAAAGTCTGACACTGTTTCCACTGTTTCCCCCTCTATTTCCCATGAAGTGATGGAACCAGATGCCATGATCTTTGTTTTCTGAATGTTGAGCTTTAAGCCAAGTTTTTCATTGTCCTCTTTCACTTTCATCAAGAGGCTCTTTAGTTCTTTCCTTTCTGCTGTAAGGGTGGTGTCATCTGCATATCTGAGGTTATTGATATTTCTTCTAGCATTCTTGGTTCAAGCTTGTGCTTCATCCAGCCCGGTGTTTCTCATGATGTACTCTGCATATAAGTTAAATAAGTTAAATGAGCAGGGTGACAATATACAGCCTTGACGTACTCCTTTTCCTATCTGGAACCAGTCTATTGTTCCATGTCCAGTTCTAACTGTTGCTTCTTGACCTGCATACAGGTTTCTCAAGAAGCAGGTCAAGTGGTCTGGTATTCCCATCTCTTTCAGAATGTTCCACAGTTTATTGTGATCCACACAGTCAAAGGCTTTGGCATAGTCAATAAAGCAGAAATAGAAGTTTTTCTGGAACTCTCTTGCTTTTTTGATGATCCAGCAGATGTTGGCAATTTGATCTCTAATTCCTCTGCCTTTTCTAAAACCAGCTTGAAAATCTGGAAGTTCACGGTTCACGTATTGCTGAAGCCTGGCTTGGAGAATTTTGAGCATTACTTTACTAGCATGTGAGATGAGTGCAATTGAGTGGTAGTTTGAGCACTCTTTGGCATTGCCTTTCTTAGGGATTGGAATTAAGACTGACCTTTTCCAGTCCTGTGGCCACTGCTGAGTTTTCCAAATTTGCTGGCATATCTCTGATTCAGCACAGCTCCTTTATCCACCTCTGATGTCTCATCTTTTCGCTCTGGCTCCCCCTGGTCAGGAAGGAGCTGCATAGGCACGTGATGGTGGAGGGCGCTCTGCAGACCCCAAGAGCAGCCTGGCACAGACTGGCTGAAGGTCCGGCTTTGCCTTGTAATTCCAGGATGACTCCAGGATTCACAAACCCCAGACCATCGCCCTCCATTTCATTTTATCTGGCATCCTGAGATGGACCAGACTAAGGCTTGGGTCTTTAACCACTGCAGCCACTCTCTGAACAGCAGAACCGTCACTGACCAGTTCACATCTCTCATTCCACCCAAGTTTCTGTGGCAGACAGGCATTGTCATCTCCATGCACTAGAGCTCTGTGTGGGGGAGTCACTGACCCCCAGCGGGACAAAGCTGATCTGTCCCATCTCCTCCAGCCCTGGGGTGCAGCATCCATGCCATGGCTGAGCCCTGAAGGCTCCGTCAACACTCTACCCTGGAGGGACTTGGCAGAGCCTTGTTTAAGGGCATGATGCGTGCACGCTAAGTCGCTTCAGTTGTGTCTGACTCTGTGTGATCCTGTGGACTAGGATCCTATCCTCCATCCATGGGATTCTCCAGGCAAGAATACTGGAGTGTGTTGCCCTCCTCCTGGGGGTCTTCCCAATCCAGGGATTGAACGAAGTCTCCTGCATAGCAGGTGGATTCTTTACCACTGAGCCACCAGGGAAGCATGAGGACAAGTACAAATTAGAAATAAGAGACTTAATGCTCTTTTTAGATCAGACACTTCAGAAAATGTGCAACTGTTAAGTACTTTCTCCTCTCTCCGAAATGTGTACAAATCCTTTTGTAGATGAGATAGTTCTCAGCCAGCTTTAGGACCCAGGACTCTCTTTCTCGAGGACTGGGAGCCATCTCTTGAAATTGCAGTTACCAAGGAAGATCAAATACTCTATTTCCCAGTCTTGCAGAATGGTAGTGGGGGCCTTGCTCCAAGTTGCTAAACCGTCTCCTGTCCTAAGGATATGAGAGGTTTGCTTTTCCCCTGAATAAAACACTTAGCTAACATAGATAGTCACCCTAATTACCAGGCAAACCTGAGATGAACTGTATGGGACAATGTACTGTGAAGTCCTCTACTTGAGGACTAGTCACCGTTTGCCTTGAGAGCCTGTTTGTAAAGGGCTGTAGATGCTTGGCTACACGAAAGGTGAGATTTCTTTCTCTCTTTACAACCTCTTAGCTGATTGCCTGTGACACACGTCTCATTCTGGTTTAAGGTTCATTCATTGATAAGAGTGTTTTCATTTCTCCCTTTGTGGAGTGGCTTTCTGGGTTGGGAGGACATTTGGTTCTTACTTATGTCTTCCCCCAAAGGGATGGAGGTATAGCTGGAGGTGTCCAGTCCTGTTGGCAGAGAGGGACCATCCTCCCCTAGGGTCTTAGTAGGTCCTTGGCCCCGTCTGTCTCTAGAGCCCCGCCCTTCCCAGCCTCATCCTGCTCACCACACCGTGCTCTGATCCTCCTTGTCCCATCACCCCGAGGCCACCACCCTCCAATCAGACCCCCGAGGCTTCTTTCTGGGGCCCTCTTTGAGAAGGGTGGTCTGTGTCTGTACCCTCAGTAACTGGAAAGGAATCCTCTCCCCACTGTTTCTTCAGCCAGCTTCCCTCGTGTCCCAGGGCACATAAATCATCAACTGATAGGAAGAATGTGCCCTTCCCAAATCTATATGTTTAAGTCCTAACCCACAGACCCTCAGAAGGCACCAGTATTTGGAGAGAGGGTCTTTTAAAGGATAATTAAGGCGAGCCTGGTGGCTCAGATGGTAAAGAACCCACCTGCAATGCAGGGAACCTAGGTTTGATTGCTGGGTTGGAAAGATTCCCTGGAGAAGATTCCCACTCCAGTATTCTTTCCTGGAGAATCCCATGGGCAGAAGAGCCTGGTGGGCTACAGTTCAAGGGGGTGGAAAGAGTCAGGCACGACTGAGTCACTCATACTTTCACTTTCAAGGTGAAACAAGGTCATTAGGGAAGGCCCTTTAGGGCAGAAGTTCCCAACACTTTTAGAATCAAGAACTGGTTTTGTGGAAGACGATTTTTCCACGGATGGGGTGGGAGATGCTTTGGAGCTGATTGAAGCGTATTACATCTGTTGTGCACTTTATTTCTATTATTATTGCATCAGCTCCACTCCAATCATCATGCATTAGATTCCAGGGGCTGGGGATCCCTGCTGTAATGGAGGGAAAAAGCTTCCTTCCACCCTTCTAGTTTCTGTGTTCGGCCTACTGACAGAAGGTCGATAGAAAGGCAATATAATTATATATTTGCGAGCATACGAGAGGTTCACAAAAATATGTGCCTTGAGGAGGTGGGTGACCAGATAACTGAGACATAAGCTCCAAGTTCCGTCTCCAAGTTCTGGAGAGGAAGTGGGGCTGGGGGGTTTCTGGGGGGAGGCAACTGATGGGGAGAGGAGGGAAGGGAATTATGATAAAGTTAGGACTTCCCTGGTGGCACAGATGGTAAAGCATCTCCCTACAGTGCAGGAGACTGGGGTTCGATCCCTGGGTCAGGAAGATTCCCTGGAGAAGGAAACGGCTACCCACTCCAGTACTCTTGCCTGGAAAATCCCATGGACGGAGGAGCCTGGTGGGCTGCAGTCCATGTGGTTGCAGAGAGTCGGACATGACTAAGCAACTTCACTTTCTTTCCTGTCTTTTTATGGAGAGAAAAGTCTCTCCAATGAGAAAACTGTCTCTGCGAGTAGCTTTCAACTTGTTACAGAAAACTGATGGTAATCTTTAAAAAAGGGGAAATTTGTACTTTATCTTAGGCAAGTAAGGGGGAGTTAAAGAGCTTTTTCTGTCTACTGGTTCTCCATTGCCTTTAGTTCAGAATAACTTACACAGCAGTGATATATTTTGGGGTGGTGTGTTCTGAGCCCCTTCAGCCCTAACCATTGTGACCGGTGTCCTTACAAGGAGATTGGAACACAGATGAACACGAAGGGAAAACCATGTGAGGAGTCAGGGAGAAGGTGCCTGTCTGCAGCCAAGGAGAAACCTTAGGAAAAAGCAACCGCACGGAAGCCTTGATCCTGGAACTATTCTCCATATTTGTGATAAAATGAATGTCTGTTGCGTGAGTCACCCAGACCATTCCTCTTTGTTTGGCAGCCCCAGAAAACTCATACTATGACCCAAGAGCATTTCTGGGTGATAGTCTCTTGCATATTATTATTTTACTTAAGGATGGGTACACTTAGCTATATGAAGCCTCAGAGCTTCCATTTTTTTCATAACATAAAAAATACCAACGTGGTCATTTCCTACATGTGTTTGTCGAAAAAGAATCTTCTGACGCCCACTTTTATTCTTTCCTGTTTCATATAAGCACATCCTGAAATGTATGAGCAAACATACAAAACTCCTCCTCCGTCCTGTCCTGTAAGTGGCCCCAAGGTGCATCACAGAACCGTGAGTATCCACGGCTAGGGAGATCCATGAGACTCCTAGAGCCGTTTTCTTTCAGTCTGTGTCTTTCTGAAGCGAGGACTATTTTCTCTTGGAACTGATTTCACCTGACTGTGTTACGGATGCCATAATTTCTCGGTCAGAAACTGAGCTGCGGAAGGTATCTTTTGGTCCATTTCTGTTGTGATTTGGGGGCTGACTCCAGCCTCCTGTTTAGAATAGCACCTGGGCGGGGGGCGGGGGGAAGAAGCCTCTGTTGGTGAGGACCTTGCCTCGAGTGGGCAGGAGAGAGATGTTGCTGCACCAAGTAGAGTATACCACCGGGTGAAGTGTGGCTTGTGAATCAGGCTGAGTTGGCTCCAGGAAGGAAGAAAGCATTGGATTAAACTGCCATTTATGGGAACCGTTAGACTCCTGCTGTGCAGGCTTGATTGCTTGGTGCTTAAAGCTTGCATCTCGTTGTGATCCATGGTGTCAGGAGTTGTGAGTGGAAGGCAGCCTGTTGCTTCTTGCATGTTGCCTGAGTTTATCCAGCTCCCCCCATTCTGCGATGCTTGGAGACAATGGCAGACACAGCTGGTCGTGGAATCACAGCGAATGTAATAACATCGTTAGATTAGAAACCAGGGCAGTTATCCAGTCACCTTCGTCTTTAGAGCTGGCATGAGCCGTGGGAGTCATGGAGTACATAATACTCAGAAGGCACCTTATTAATTAGCATTTTCCTGCTTGCTTGGGACGATGATATGTGCATTCTAAACGCACGTGAACACGGACAGTAAAGAACTGCCTTGATACCCTGGTTACCATGCCAACTATCACATATTCATTTTCTGATGACACTCTTGATGGATTCTTTAGGGAGCTCTGGTTACCACACAAGCTGAAGGCAGTCTTTCTTTTCCCCTTGCTATCTTGACAATAACATCTCTCTTTTCTCCAAGGGAAATACAAATGCATCTTCATGGTGGGCATTATTTCAACCTGAGCATGCAAGTTGTGTTATGAAATATTTATCAGAATGAAACAAATGATGTCATTAATTAGCGCACTGATACAGATTTTTTTTCACTGGTATTGGGGCTTTGCCTCAAGGGGGCAATCAGAGCCGTGATTGCCTACATGATCCACTAGATGGAGCAAGTGAGAAAGTATTTGCATTCAACTTCCAAAATGATTGAAGAAATAAATAATGGGACCCTTGATCAGTCTGTGGATAAAGTAATGACTGTTTGCCTTTTCTGACAACTTTGGTAGAGATCTTGGGAATGAAATATTGGCTTGACAGCTTCCTATCTGTCCAGCAGAAAATCAGTTACGTTCCCAGTTAGGCATATCAAGAGGAGACAGACTTTTGACTCAAATTTAGGTATGAGTTGTTTTATTATTGAATCTAATTAAATTAAATTTATTAATTTTCTTTCTTTATTTTATCTTGTATTTAAGGTAGTTCCCACTTTTCTGAAGGCAAAAAAAAAAAAAGAAAGAAAAGTTTAAAAAAAAATCCTTTCTTGTCTTCATTTATATGTACCAATGCAACCTTCCCCATGAGGTCGCTATCCCATTTGGTTTTAAACTTCAGGCTGTAAAACCTTTCCATGTAGGATATTATTTCCCTGGTAATGGAAACAGTGAGAAGCTATGTGTATTTGCGATGCTCAGTACATATTCCACGTATGCATTGTTCTCCCGTTAAGCAAGCATCTTGATTGGGGCGGCGTGACTGGGTCACCCTCCCATAGCGGCAACTGCAGAGAGACAAAGCACAAAGTCTCTGCAGGAGCTGGTGGGACAGATATGCTTTGAAACTGAACCCCAGGACTGTTCTCCACGTGCCATGCTCTCATGCTCTACTGCTCCCTACCAAAGGTTACACTGTCTGAGACTACTTCTGTAAGCAGCCTGTCTGATCTCAGCTTCGATTCAGGAATTTAGCCAAGTGCTATTGGCGAGCATTTTGACCGTGAGCTTTCCTGATGCTTCGATTTTACATTTTACTGACACACACTATTTGCATTGGCGGCAGAAGAGGCATCCCCTAGATGGTGAGCTAAGCTATTATTATGGGTAAACAGGCAGAGTTATGATCTCTTTGGAGAGCAATTTGGCAAATACAGCAGCATTTAAAATGTGTATATCCTTTGATCCAGCCAGTCCAGAGCTAGGAATTTAACTTGCATGCTTGCACACAAACTCAAAGGAATATGTGTGAAGTTTCTTTCTTCTTCTTCTTCTTCTTCTTCTTCTTTTTTTTTTAACTGCAGCCTTGTTTGCAAGAACAAAAGACTCAACCTAAATGTTCACCTGATTCAAGTTCCTGACTAAGGAACTGATTAAATGAATGAGGGTGTATCCATATCAGGGAATGCAGGGGGATTCATTATATTGACTCATGTTGGTTGTTGATTAGTCACTGAGTCGTGTCTGACTCTTTGCGACGCCATGGACTATAGGTTGCCAGGCTCCTCTGTCCATGGGATTTCCCAGGCAAAAATGCTGGAGTGTGTAGCCATCTTCTCCTCCAGGGGATCTTCCCCACCCAGGGTGGAACCTGCGTCTCCTGCACTGAAGGCAGATACTTTACCACTGAGCCACCAGGGAAGCCCAACCTTGAGTCATATTTTCTAGCGTATCATCCTTATGTTGATTATTCCCAAACAGTGTCCAAGAACGATTAAGTGAAAAACAGTGCAAACTGATATGTATGATGTGGCATCATTTATATAAAAAGTAAGGATCCATTAATTATATAGGTACATGTATGTGTGTATGCTTGGAGAGCATAGAAAAATCTGGAAAAACACCAGAAATGGTAACTGTCACTTTCAGAAAATGGAGCCTAGGGGAAGGAGGAAAATACACTTTTCCTCTCCATTTGTATTCCTCTGTATCGCTTGTCTTCTTTTGTTCCATCAGGCCACTCCCCATTTCTCCTCCAGGTGCGTCCGCCCACTCTGCCCACAGGGGCTCCACGAAGACGCAGGAGGGGGACAGCGGCGCCGTGCGGCCCAGGCAGGGGCAGGCCGGTTCCAGCTCTTTCAGGCTCCTCCTTGGCACAGCCTGGAAGAGAGGCATGGTGGATGCTTCGACCACTGCCTCCCCGTGAGGACGCGTCGCTGACTCTGCTGCTTATTGACTCTGGCCCGGCTGCGATCTGGTGCGAAGGACACAGGGACTTGCTGACCCCTCGAAGGTGACCGCGATGGTCTTGGAACGGGTGCGATGCTAACTTGGCCAGCTGCTCCCAAGTTTCTGCTCCTCCGCTACCTTTCAGGCGGAGTTAGACTTTGGGAAGTTGTGGTTTTGCAAACCCGGAGTTCAGGAGCACACAGGCCTGGGCAACACGGCTGCCCGAGTGAGACGGCTGATTCCATAACGACCGCATTAAGGAAGGAGGGGTCGGCGCGGAGGCCAGGCCTTCTCTCTCTGCATCGGTGCTGCCGTTGTTTTCCAAAATTCCTTCTGCTATTTCCCCCCCGGCAGCCTGTCCTTCCGCTTCCCCAGTCCTGCGGGGGAGCGGAGACCCTGCCTCTCTCGGTAGCAGCCCGGGCTGGAGGCTGCCTTCTTATGGAGTGGACAGGCCTGGAGACTCCCAGACTTGTCAAGGATGGCCCCTTTGATGAATTACAAGTCAAGGATAATCAGCCCACTGTAACTTTGACTTTGTTTGTCAATGTGAGATATATTCAATCAACCATTTGGTACACTTTCTGTTATATGCTGGTTTCTTGGGTTTTTTTCCCTCCGTTAGATAAATAAAGCCATGCTATCATCTTTAGTTCTTTCCATGGCCTCCGCCACCCACCCCCGCCCCCGCTCCTGTCTAGGAAGTCTCGTCGTTTCAGCCCCTCTGCTCTCCCAGGGCTGGGAAGGGGTGGAGGGCTGCCATGGGCTGCTCGGGCCGGTGTCCTTGGGCCCTGGCTGACTGGCCACGTTTGGATTCAGTGGGCTGCAGGGTGTGTCCGAAGGAGACCGTGGCTGGTCGTGCTGGGGCGGCACTGGCTTGAGGTGGCGGCTGCAGGAGTACTTCCCAGACACCCAGAAGACCTAGGAGGCCATTTCAGATGTTTGTTCAGCAGTTGCCTCAAGCAGGAGCTGGTTAAAGAAAACCATTGGCCCTGGCTGCCTTTCGCTGTGGGTTCTGGTTGCCTTGTCTCCACGGAGCCCTTCTCAGTCCCTGTGGTTGGGGGTGAGGGCAGGGAGACACTTTCCCTGGCTTAGCTTCTCCCAGATGTGATATTGGCTTATCACCCCCATCACTACCTGTGATTCTCAGGTCGAGGTACCTGGGTCTCCCTGCAAACCTCTGCCGAAACCAAGTTAAGAGACCAGACTTAACCCTCAAGCTTTCTCCCTCTTAGGAGGCCAGAGAGGTGGGAGAGTTGACATCCTCGGCTCGTTTTTCCCAGTTCATGTCCTGACTCAGTGGACAACATTGTCTTCCACTCCTCTCTGCAGGTTGTCTCCTTCCTTTGAAATGTCACAGGGTGGGGAGGGGATCCGCGTCCTGTGACACCTGCCTCCTTTCTCCTTCTCAGCTCGTGTGTGCCCCCACCCCGAGGCTCAGGTTCTTTTTCTCTTTCCCTACGTTTTCCCAGTAGGGCCTATGGCCATACTATCTAATGTTTTGCCGTTAGGTTGTGTTTTGTGGAGCTTAGAGGGTGAGGTCCAGGAACAAGAAGAAAACTCTCTCCTGTCCCCTCGATCGGAAGGTGACCACCGTGCCGACTCCGCCCATCAGTGCCCCCCTACCCCTCCAGGGGAGACACTTGGGTCTGGGCGTCCCAGCAGCATCTCTTCACTTGCTCTGACTCCACCCCTAGGCAAGGATTATTTCTCATTTTGTGGTTTTCGGTAGGTGTTATTTTTGGAACTGTCCAAAACACTTCAGCTCTGTACCAGCTCTTTCAGTAAACCGGCTCTGTTCTTGGAAGCGTCATTCACTGAGATAAGTGACTCTAAATTGGCTGTTGTCCAGTCGTGTCCCACTCTGCGACCCCATGGACTGCAGTATGCCAGGCTTCCCTGTCCTTTGCCATCTCTCAGAGCTTGCTCAAACTCATATCCATCGAGTCAGTGATGCCATCCACCTATCTCATCCTCTGGCATCCCCTTCTCCTCCCGCGTTCAGTCTTTCCCAGAATCAGGGTCTTTTCCAGTGAGTCAGCTCTTCACATCAGGTGGCCAAAGTATTGGAGCTTCAGCTTCGGCATCAGTCCTTGCAATGAATATTCAGAATTGATTTCCTTTAGGATTGGCTGGTTTGGTCTTGGGTTAAAAAAAAGTATGGAATGCCCAGTTAGGTTTGAATTTCAGATAAACAGCAGATAACTCTTTCCCCTCATTGATATTCAAGTTTATCTGGCAATCATATCTCTAAGACCAAGACTCAAAACGGGTTCTTTTTATGAGACACGTTCTCTAAAGAAATCTTGACAGTGAGAGTCTCTTTCCTCTCTTCCTCACCTTCTATCACTTTAACAAGCCATCACATTTTTTCTCAAAATCTTTTCTGTGAAGACTCATTTCTCCTCTTCGTTTTGAATTATGGAGTCAGAAAAGCTCTACTCTGTTGAAAAGTCTTAGGATTTGTGTACTTTCATACCCAGTGAACATTGTTGAGTTCAATAAATGTATCCTGGATAGGTACAGTAAGTTCCCAGGACAAATGAGAAGGGCTGATGTTGCTGAATTTTCAAAGCGCTCCCAAGGAAGTTCAGAGCAGTATTGTCTGTTTTCCCCTGTTTTGTATAATCACAACCATAGCTTCGCCTCTGCAGCCTACTTGCAGTAAATGTCTTTAGTGATTAATTAAACTGATTCAGTTCTACTTCAGCTTTAAGTAACCACAGCTGTTGTTTATTGCTTCACATCCTAATAGCAATAGAAACGTTTATTTAAATACTCCTTTATGCCAGACACCCTGAAGAGCAGAAGAGCAAGGTATCTGGAGACGACAGAGGGTCAAATGGAACCACTTTCTGTAACAGGGACAGAGCATCTGTATTTACCAAGAAACTGAAATCACTTACCAGGGAAATCTGTCTTTTTTTCTCCCCCAAGGTGGCGACTCTTTTGTAGTGGAAATGGGAGGAAATATGAAAGCAAAGGAAAATAGGATCTAAACTGCATGGCCCCTTGTGAATTGCAGGCTGCAGTTCGTGCAGACACACTGTGGCCCTACGACTTTGGCGATAAAGACAGATATTGTCTGACTGCCTGGTATTTATCTGACTGCCTGATATTTATCTGACTGCCTGATGTCATGCTGGTCATAATTTTCATAATC
Source organism: Madoqua kirkii (assembly GCA_006408675.1). Taxonomy (NCBI): domain Eukaryota; kingdom Metazoa; phylum Chordata; class Mammalia; order Artiodactyla; family Bovidae; genus Madoqua; species Madoqua kirkii. The sequence goes on from SJYC01126179.1 coordinate 40,080, forward strand.
TTCTTGGTCACCTCTTCATCTGATTGGGTGGTTTTGTCCTTCACTCTTTGACTTGAGTTTCTCTATGTTCTTTATTTTTAAAAACACTTATTTCTAATTGGTCTCTGCTGTTCTTTCATGGGCAGTATTTTATGTGTAATAAGCCCTGACTACTTCCTGGTTTGATTTTTGTATATTCTCAGAGTGTAAGATTACTGATTAACAGATTTATGTGAAGGCTAGAAGAGGTCAGCTTGCTCACCTTCAAGAACTCTCATCAGTCTTCAACAAACAGTGTTGGGAGAACTGGATGTCCACATCCAAAAAAACTGAAATTGAACCCTCATCTAATATTATAACACAAAAATCAACTCAGACATGGATTAAAGATTTCAATGTAAGACCTGAATGTATACAATTCCTAAGAAAACTCAGGGAAAAGCTTCATGATGTTGGTCTAGGTAATGACTTGGATCACAGCGGACTCAGGTACAAACCTGCCAGTGTGAGGCATTCATACCTGTTGGATCATAATTAACAACTGAAGCGTGAGCTGGTGCAGAAACCTTCTCCTGTTCTGACAATTCTGAGATACCACTTGTCCGGGTGTCCAAGCTGGACGAGCTCCTGTCCACAACGGTGAACAGTCCAGTGCATACCTGCCTGTTAGTTTTCTTTCTTTCTGGTTCTCCACTTCTGTTGAGATCACATATATCCAAACAGTTCTTGGGCTGGAGCTCTGCTTTTTGGGAAAACACAAGGGGAAAGTGGTCTTTAGGATGGTGTTCTAGAGCCGGGTCATGTACGGGGAGGATTGTGTGATGGGGTGTAGGAGCCCTGCTGTGTAGGCAGGTCGCAGTGGTTCAAAGTGCACCGTGCTAAGCTGCAGGCCGAGGCAAGCTTGGCAAGGTGAGGGCAGGGCCGTGAAAGATGGTGGACCTGGCTGGCTTGTGACCACAGCCACGGAGAAGCCTGGTGCCAGTGGTGGACTGGGGTGAGGTGACAGCCAGCTCACTGCGGACCTCGGAGGCTTCCCAGGCAGCCTGAATACATCCGTTTGTTCTCAGCTTTGGTTTCACACCAGACTCACATAATCTGAGGTCCTGACGCTGTCCAGACCAATTCATTCACATTTTCTAGACTAGAAACTTGGGTCCTCATTTGTCCAAAATTAAGAACCGCTGGGGATCTTTGTCACCTGGGCTATGTGTTGGCTATTGGCAACTGCAGGTCCGTGAATGCTTCAAAGGAAACATTAATGAAAATATTCTTCAGTGAGGTTCTCTGTTTCAGCCCTTCACTAATTAGTTCCAGCTTTTCAGTTAACCCAAGTCAGTGAGGCTTCCTGCAGATTAGTTTGCTTGTTTTTGCTTTTTCTCCAGTGAATATTTTCATGTGTTTTCTTTCGCATTGGTTTATCGTGTCTCCAAGGACACTTCAAGTTTAGTTTTCTAATAATTTGATGGAATTCTTCCTTTTATGTAAGTAGTGGCGTTTTTGTAGTGTAAACTATTTCCTGGTCTATTTCCAATTTTCTGTGCCTGGTAAACACTTCATGTAAAGTAAACACTTGAGGTGTTGGTGGCTCAAAGCAGCCATGTCTACCACCGTCACAGAAAACTCGTTTATTGATCCGTGTTACTCCCTTGCTGTTGATCTGAACATGTTTCTTCACCTGACTTCTTTTAAAAAGAAGCTGCTTGAAGGAAAAGATATGAATGAGCAGCTATTTCCTATTGGCTGAAGGACTGTGATGTAGGTGCTTTCTCTTCTGTTTTGGAAATAAAGACAGAATGACTACCTCTAAGGCTCCAGGCGCAGCTTAATAGATTAAGATCCTGCTTAGAAGAGCTCCCAAGGGTGAGCTGCTTGGGGGGTGGCGGGACTGAGTCCACTTGACAATCAGCCCTTGCTGTAGTGCTCACAGGCTGGCGTTTGCTCCTCTCCCAGGACCTCCTGGGGACAAAGTGGCGATTTGAATAACCCAGGGGATCTTTCTGCAACTCATTCCCTGAGCCCCCTTCTCCCTAATGTTGATTTTCATGTTCTCACAAAGGAGGCTGAGCCTGCATTTCCTATTGTACTGTATCCCTCAATCGAGAGCTCATGGGAGTTCACCAGGGCTGTGTGAGGACAGGTGGGTGAGGACAGGTGAGTCAGAACAGGTGGTGAGGACAGGTGAGTCAAGACAGATGGTGAGGACAGGTGAGTCAGAACAAGTGAGTGAAGACAGGTGGGTGAGGACAGGTGAGTGAGGACAGGTGAGTGAGGACAGGCGAGTCAGAGCAAGTGAGGACAAGTAGGTGAGGACAGGTGGGTGAGGACAGGTGGATGAGGACAGGTGAGTGAGGACAGGTGGATAAGGACAGGTGAGTCAGGAAGGTGGGTGAGGACAGGTGAGTGAGGACAGGTGAGTGAGGACAGGCGAGTCAGAACAAGTGAGGACAAGTAGGTGAGGACAGGTGCGTGAGGACAGGTGGATGAGGACAGGTGAGTGAAGACAGGTGAGTGAGGACAGGTGGTGAGGACAGGTGAGTGAGGACAGGTGAGTCAGAACATGTGAGTGAGGGCAGGTGAGTGAGGACAGGTGGGTGAGGGCAGGTGAGTCAGGACAGGTGAGTGAGGGCAGGTGGGTGAGGACAGGTGAGTCAGGACAGGTGAGTGAGGACAGGTGAGTCAGGAAAGGTGGGTGAGGGCAGGTGAGTCAGGACAGGTGAGTGAGGACAGGTAGGTGAGGAAAAGTGAGTGAGGACAGGTGGATGAGGGCAGGTTGGTCAGGATAGGTGAGAGAGGACAGGTGGGTGAGGACAGGTGAGTCAGAACAGGTGAGTGAGAACAGATGAGTGAGGACAGGTTGGTGAGGACAGGTGATTCAGGACAGGTGAGTGAGGACAGGTGAGTCAGACCAAATGAATGAGGACAGGTGGGTGAGGACAGGTAAGTGAGGACAGGTGAGTGAGGGCAGGTTGGTCAGGAGAGGTGAGTGAGGACAGGGGGGTGAGGATAGGTGAATCAGGACAGGTGTGTCAGGACAGGTGGATGAGGACAGGTGAGTCAGGACAAGTGAGTGAGGGCAGTTGTGAGGGGCCACATGCAGTGGCTGAATCCAGCCCGAGCCTTCCGCAGAAGCTCATGCTGTTCCCAGGAGGCTTCTGTCTCTCCACTCCCTGCTGTCTTTGCTAGGCCACCCTCTTCATTTGCCTCAGAGATTCCCTTCTGATGCTTCAGAACTGGAAGTTGAGTCCCAAGCCTCCTCTGCAGTTTCTTGCATTCTTCTTCTGAGAGTAGCACTTGTGGAAGCCTTTCTTCTAATCCAAGGGGTCTCCGTGGAGCAGCCCCGCTGTGATCTGGCCATTCTAGGGAAGAGGGAGGTGTCGCCTCGGACACACAAAACACTGAGCACGCGCTGGACCAGACCTGCCCAAGCTGGAACAGGACGAGAATCTGTTGCAGACTCATTTCCAGTGTCTTCGCTGCCATATTTTACCTTTGCCAAGTCTTATTTTTACATTAGTTAGTCAGGAAATGACTATTTTCAAGGAACTCTGACAATATCCTGAGAAAAAATGGGCTGAATCAGCATTTTGCAGAATCAGAAATTCTGAGGAATGTGGAAATCTGTAGACAGGATGCAATAAAGACAGGATTTGCTGTGCAGCTGTGCCAGGTTTAAGGGAAGTGCAGCTTTTAAAATGCACATTGTGACTTGACAATGGGACCAGAAAGATTTCCTCCAGATTCTTGGCTGCAAACCACATCCTTGAAGGATCACCTTGGCCCTGTGGTCTCAGGGGTCTCGCCCCTCTGTTCTGTTGCTCACAGCACCACACTGTGGTCACATTTCTCCACTCGCATCCCACGAACAACAGAGAAGGCTGCCCTGTATTCATTTTTGATGCATCCGCCGACAGCAAGTGGTTAACCTGGGGCTGCCGCCAGGGTTGCTAAACTGACTGGTTTTTAGAGATTTGAAGTAGTGGCTTGAGATTTGAAGTGGTGGGGAATCGCTGACAAGCGCTCTGACTTTTAAGCAGCAACACTCAAGGCCTTTAATGCCAACCTCCAGAAACCTCCTCTGGTCTGAGGACCAGAACTCAGGAAGAGATAGACTGAGCTGAGATTTTACATTCTTCCCTGACCTCAGGACCAGCCATCTGGAGCAATTTGGGGAGTGGAGAAGAGACCCAAGCTTTCTAGAGCCTACTCCTGGTGCTTCGGCTCCACCTGCTTCGCTTTCCACATGGAGACGATGTCATTAGGGAAACCTTCCAAATAGGAGCATCCTTTTCCTCTTCTGCTTTTCTGTGATGTTCTGAGAGCTTCCAGCACCAGTGTTCTGACAGCACCCCAGCGAGCAAGTCCTGTTCTGTATCCGACCCAAGTCATGTATCTGACCCAAGAATGCTGAACTGGAAACCAGGCTGTGTGGCACGTGAGACCTTGTGCGGGCTACGCAGCCCCCTCCTTGTGAATGCTGGAGTAAAGCAAAGGCGGTTTACAGACAGGCTTCAGGCGCTTCCGTGCGGGGTCTACAGGGGTCGTGAGCACGGCTACATGGTGTGATTGCAGACCCTGGGGTGAGAGAAGGCTCGGTGGTGATGCGTCACTCATTAGTGCTGCAGGACACACCGTGTAGAAGTCTAGTCCACGTACCACGTCACTCCCAACTGCTGATGCCAGCAGCCACTCTCGGCCATGGTTCCCCTCCCCTGTGCTCCTAAACAACCGAGATCCCTGGGTGTTTATTGGTTGACTGTCTGTCTCACTCACATCCCCTGGCCTGGAATATAAATTTTGAAAATTTGTCTTGTTCACCACGGCTTCACTTATATCTGTGGGTCTCACACAGAGTGAGTCCTTAATACATAATTAAAAAAAAAATTTGCCTATTGACTGCACTGCATGGCATGTGGAATCTTGGTTCCCCGCCCAGGGATCCGCTCTGTGCCCCCTGCACAGGGGGAGTAGAAGACTGAAGTCTTAACCCCTGGATGGCCAGGGAAGCCCCCTCAATATGTAATGGTTGAATGGGTTGCTTTCCTCCAAGAGCAACTACTATTTCTAAGCTCTTTTGTGTTAAGCCTACTGAAAATAATTTGCTAAATTTATCCCATATTTAAGTGCCCCATAGATTTCTTATACATGTGTATGTTTGAAATTTTCATGTAAATGCTGCCCTATTGTACATGTCCCTTAACAACTTGCATTTGCTTTTCTGATCCCCAAATGTCTTCAAGACTAACCCGTGTTGATACTTGTAGTTACAGAACATTGATTTTACAATTGTGCAGTGTTTCATTGAATGGATAAACCACAGTTTATTCATTCATTCTCATTCTGAGCTGTATTTAACTCATTTTGGGGGGTCATTTTTACTTTTCAGAAGGCCTCTGTATGCACATGTAGGAATTCTTCTCAGTTAGGTCCTTAGAAGAGGAATTGCTGGACCAGAAGTTATGTGTAATTTGAACTTGGCCAGATGTATCAAGTTGCCCAAATGGTAGGTATCATTTCTCAAAGTACAAGAACTCCATTTTTTACATTCTAATCAACATTTTTACTATCACATTTAAAATGTTTGCCTCTCTGACAGATGTCTTCTGTGTCTCATTTTTTGTTTTAGCTTGCATTCTCTGTGTTATTGGGCACCATTATCTTTTTCTTCCCTGTGTTTATTGGTCCTTTCTCCCTGTGTTTCTTTCCTTCTGAACTGCTTGCTCATGTTTTTTGCATGTTTTTATTTTGGATTGTTTACCTCTTGTTGGTTTGATGGAGCTTTTTAGGAACTCTTTATAAGAATACATTGTAGTCCATTCACATGGCAAATCATCCCACAGTCTGTGGTTTTCTTTTCAATTTATTTGTGATGTCTTTTTCCTTTATATGTTTTAAATTTAATGCAGTATTTTCCTTCATCTTTGATTTGTTTCTCTGTATCTTAAAGAAATCCTTCCTTGCTCTGATTTATAAAATTGTTCTATATTTCCTTTTCAAGTTTAAAGTTTTCTTTCTACACGTTTGAGTTTTGAGGGGTATGATACGAGACAGGAATCTATCTGAACTAGTGTCGTTTAAAAATGTCACATAGTTATTTGAATAGAAAACCCAAACACATGCTTTGAAGATCAGAATAATGTTATAAAATGTAAACTGAGTGGTCTTGCTCTCACCTCTGCCCTTTCACCCCCCTCTTCATGCAGGCAGTCCGGTTCTTATGTTCTTTGTTTCTGTCTGCAAATAAAGCAATAGGAAAATCTAGTCTTTTTCTAAGTTGAACTGTTTATTTTGTATTGGAGTATGGCCAGTTAACATCGTTGTGATAGTTCCGGTGAACAGTGAAGGGACTCAGCCATCCATACACATGTGTCCATTCTCCCCCAAACTCCCCTCCCATCCAGGCTACCACATAACACTGAGCAGAGTTCCCTGTGCTCTGCAGCAGGTCCTTGTTGGTTCTGCATTTAAAATATAGCAGTGTGTACCTGCTTACTTTCTCTTTCTTGAGTCAAGTAGCATGCTCGTACATTCTGCTTGGGACGGTGCTCTTCACACTCGACTATTTCTTGTGCAGGGCCTGTACAGGGAGCTCCTCAGCCTCTTTTTCAGCTGAATATTGTTCTGTTCTGCTGAGCCCTCAGGATGTGATTAACCATTTTCCTCTCAGATGGATATCTGGGATGTCCCCGGGCCTTTTCTGGTTATTACTAACAATACAGCAATAAATGACCTTATCCACACACCATTTCACAGGTGATCAGCTCCCAGGAGTGGGGTGCCTGGGCAAAAGGGAAACGTGCATGTAGTTGTAATCATGATGGACGTTGCTGGCTCGCCTTCACAGCTGTCCAGTCTTTCTGCACTTCTGCTGGGATCTGTGGGTACAGCTCTTTCCTCACAGGCTTGTCAGTAGCAGGTGCTCAAGTCTGTAAACTTCTGACTGCTGAGAAATGCTGTCAAGGGTATGACTCGCATTTTCAGTCCTTTATTTTCCATTTTAGATTAAAAAAAAATTGAGTTGTAACTACAGTTAAGCACACAAATCTAAGCTCAATGGTTGCATAATATATGTCGGCACCCATACAGCCTCCACTCAGGTAAAATACAGTGTTTTCAGCACCCTGGATGGCTCTCATACCATCCCAGTCAGTACCCATCACCAAAACCAAGCTCTGTCATCACACGTTAGTTTTACATTATTTAAAACGCTGTGTAATTGGAATCCTAGATTAAATGCTCTTTTGTTTCTTTTACTCATATCTGCAAAATACTGTGTTATGCTATGCATGTGCACGCGTTTGTTTCCGACTCTGCCACCCCACGGACTGTAGCCCACCAGGCCCCTCAGTCCATGGGACTCTCCAGGGAAGAATACTGGAGTGGGTTGCCATTTCCTTCTCCACTCTTACCATAGGATCCAGCAATCACACCTCTTGATACCCAAAGGAGTCGAAAACTTATGTCTGCATAAATTAAGCCTGCATGTGGATGTTTACAGTAGCTTTCTTCATGAATGCCAATACTTGGAAGCAACCAAGATCTCCTTTGGTAGGTGAATAGATACATTAACTGTGGTACATCCAGACAATGTAGTATTCATCACTAAAAAGAAATGAGCCATCAAGCTATGAAAAGACACAGAGGGACTTTAAATGTGTATTACTAAGTGAAAGAAACCAATCTTAGAAGTCTGTATAGATTTCAAATATACGCATCCTGGAAAAGGCAAAACTATGGAGATAATAGGTTGCCCAGGGTTGCTAGGATAAATGAGTGGAGCATAGGGAATTTTTAAGGCAATAAAACTACACTGTATAATACTATAATGGTGAATGCAAGGATGCGTGTGTGCTCAGTCATGTCTGACTCTTTGTAACCCGCCAGTCTCTCTGTCCATGGAGTTCTCCAGGCAAGAGTACTGGAGTGGGTTGCCATTTCCTACTCCAGGGGATTATCCCAACGCAGGGATCGAACCTGCATCTCCTGTGCTGGCAGGCAGATTCTTTACCACTGAGCCCCGTGGAAGCCCACAATGGAGAATAAATGCCGCTATATTTTGTCCAAATTTATAGACTGTACAATGCCAAGAGTGAACTGTTTTGTAAATGATGGACTTCAGGCAAATGATGTGTTGATGTATGTTCATCAGTTGCAACTAATGTCCACTTTGGGCTATGTGGACGGTGGGGGAGGTTATGCTCATGTTGGGGCAGGAGTGCATGGGAAATGTCTGTACCTTTCATTGATCTCAGTATTTTCTGTTATATGCATGTCAGCTCTGGGTTAGAGGTGAGGGTTGTACTTAATGTTTCTGCACAGTGCATTGCTCTCCAAAGTTAATGGTGGTATAGCTTGAATACATTTTTGATAAAGCTCAGTTTACCTAAGTATCATTTTTAAAAATAAGGAAAGTAATTTAATTGTCTACACATTTGTAAAATGAGAAATCTAAAAAAGTCGGATTAAATATTATATTCTATTAAAAAAGATATTTAAAGAATGGATGGTTAAAATTCCCTCATGTTTGAAATCAAATGTTCCACGAAAGTTCCAAGATGGTCTTTGAAGGAGCTAGGATGGTTGGCACCCTGGCAAAGGATGTTCTTATGTGAGAAGTTCCTCTGTTCTCAGCCCAGAGTTGTTTCTCCTATGTAAGCCCAGAGCTGGGAACCCAGTATTTCACACTCAGAATGTATGTGGAAAAATAGATTCTGTAAAACAGATTGGAAGGGACCAGAGGGAGTGCCTTTTTATTTAAATGGCTTGGCCTTAAGCATCATGAAAATAAACTATGGGGTTTTAACTCCTTTTTCTTTTATACATCTATGCTATTGATCTTTCGCTTTCTCTGTATTAGGATCGGAAGTAATCTGTAATTCTTTATCCCTCGTTAATGAAACCATAACACTTCCCTGACATTCTAAGCTGTCTGAGGTCCAAGGTGAGGCTGACTCTCTCTCCATCCCCTGCTTGCTGTGAATAAATAATGAGCCATAAACGTCGTCTAGCGCTCCAACAGGAAGTGCTGGCTGGGATCTGTCTGACCTGTACCTGTAATGAAACTTGCATCCCCATTTTCTGAAGACATACCTATTTGTCACAGATCAAGTTTAATGGCATTTTTGTGGCCCATGTTATATGGAATTGTTTAAACGCTTTACGATCTTTAGATGATTGTCTTTTTAAGAAGGCTCAATTTTGTTTTGCACTGTCTTTGCTCTGCACAGCCTTCCTCACAGATTATATTACAAATTAGATCCTTCCAACCAGGAGATAGTTTTAACTATTACTTGAGGTTTTAATGGCATGGTAGAAGTGAAAAGAATGGCAAAAGGAAACTTCATTTTATTTAAAGTTTAAATAGGCATCAAGAATCTTTGCTGAAGAAAGTCAGTTAGATGGCATAGGGTCCAAAAATAGGAACGCACCTTTTCCCTTATACTTTTTATGCCTGCAGTAACTTGCAACCTGCTAGGCAGGTTCTTTTCTAAGCCCTCTCTAGGTCTAAAACACTTTCCTCGCCAAAAGTTAAAATAGATGCTAAAAAAGTAAACATTGTATTTTTTTCTGGAGAAATTCATATTCCTAATAAAAAAATCTTCCTACTTTGTTTTAGCTAAAATTCCGATCTTCATTATGCAGTTAAGGAATAACAAGAATTGTGAACATTTCATATAATCATATACAAATTATACTATTTATAAAAATTTTTATAGACTGTCTCTTCTTTTTGCTATCTGCCTTTCCAAATCTGTATTAATTAGTCCAATGAGGAACGTATATGCTATTCTGAGGATGATCGGTGATATATATATCCCCAAACCAAAGAAACTCTAAATCTGATTCTTATTTAATTTGTATATAATTTGGAATTTAAAGTTTGTAAGCTATAGAACTAATGAGTGAATGGCACAGAATCTTATTCCCTCAAAGTCACTTAGAATTGGGAAATCCAGCTACACTGGTGATTATTTACTTAGTTTAAAGCTGTTTCTTCATTCTTGTTCGTGTTTTTATTTTGGGGCCACACGGCATGCAGAATCTTCGTTCCCCAGTCAGGGGCTGAGCCCTGCAATGGAAGTGCAGGGCCACCAGGGAAGGCCCTAAACTGGTTTTTAAACCAGTTAAATAAATGTCACGTATATATATTCTACTGATTAAATAAATGTTCATTGTTTTGAGCAGTTGGATTCGGGGGATGGTTCGTCATGTTCCGTCATGTTATGATTGATAACCGATACAGTAATAATCACAGCGATGGCAACTCCTGCGGACTTACTGCAGGCTGGGCTCAGCACTAAATCTTTTTTTAAACATCAGTGTTTCTTGCTGACACACCTGGGTAAGAATCACCCAGAGGCTAGTCAGAATGTCCCAGAGCCCCAACTTAGCTTTACTTAGTGAGGAAAAAAAACCCTAAGGGACCCGAGAACCTGCATCTCTCCCTTGGTTCTTATGCACCCTGACATCTGGGACCTGTTGGCACTCTAAATGTCGTATTTTTTTTTAAGAATAAAGAGACTGGGTATTACTATCCTTGTCTTCCTTCCCAAAGTGCTAAGCATAACGTGAACACCTGCTGTGGGTCTGGGATGCAGAGAGATGTGAAAGAAACCTCACCGTCGCCGTAATGACGAACATGACAAGCACCAGGCTTGGCTCCAGGATGTAGATAGCGAGGCAGCTCCCTGTGGCACAGAGGTGAAGAGGTCAGGAAACCCACCCATCAGACAGTAGTCTCTTTCCTCACCCAGCCCCCACCCAGCCGGGAACTCACTATCTGCAGCGTCCTGTTCTAAGAACTTTATCTGCATTTCTCCTATAGTGATTTTAATAACCTTCTTAGGAAGGTGCTGACCCTATTCCAATGAAGGGGTCGCTGATGGCCAAGTCCACACAGTCAGTAATCAGTAGGAGTAGATTGGGACTCAGACTTTATGTTGGGAGTAGAGTTTTTCCCTTTAAGAAATGTAGTCTGTCTAGTGTGGGTAGGCTGGAGTCACAGCTGGGCAGAGGTCAGTAGAGGTCGTACTGCTTCAAAGGATGAATGGATGGAGAAAACGTGAGGTATTTATATTAATAATTCAGCCTTAAAAAGAAGGCAATCCTGCTTTTCTGCAGCAACATGGATGATCCTGAAGAACATAATCCTAGGTGGGATAAATCAGACCCAGAAAGATGAATACTGCATGATCTCAGTTATATGTGGAATCTGAAAATGCTGAACTCATGGAGGCAGGGAGAAAGAGGTGGCTGCCAGAGTCTGGGGTCAGGGAGATGCTGGTCACAGGGTGCAAAGATTCAGTTATTCAGGATGAATAAATTCTGGAAGCTGAGGTCCAGCAGGGTGACTGTGGTTAGCAATATTGTGTTATGTACTTGAAATTTGTTAGGAAAGTAGGTCTTCAGTGTTCTCACCAGAGAAAGAAAGAACAGGAGGGAGCGAGGAAGAAAGGAAGGGAGGGAGGAAAGAAAGAAAGAAAGAGAAAGAAAGAAAGGAAGAGAAAAAGAGAATGTGACGTTCATCATCAGCTTGACCGTGGTGATCATTTCACAATGCATTACATATGTGACACATATGAAAACATCAAGTTGTACAAAACAATTCCCATATGTCACATATACCTCAATAAAGCTTAAAAAAGCAATGGTTCTCCTCTCAAAGACACTGCATCTGCCTTTAAGGGTGGATTCTCATGCGCTTTGGTGTGAATCGTGTCCATCTGACCCTTCAGAGAGCTACTAACCTGGGATTACTTGTCCTCTTTTTCTCTACTCTGTTAAACATCACATCCCTGTCTTTCCCATGGGTCTCTAAATAAAATATCTACCTTCTTACACCCTTGAATGAATGTAAGCTTCATGTCTTCCAGCTCCCTGTCTGCTTTAAAATACAGGCACAAGAGACTGAAGACAGGGTCTTATGTGGTTACTTCCGTCCATCTTGAGGATGCTTGTCCAAGTAAAAGTTGGAAAAGGTCAATTTTCAGGAGCTGAATGCTCTACTTAAAGGAATAAAAAGCAAGGGAACTCTTGTATTTTCCTTCTGTGCAATTGCAGCATTTGACCATTATTATTGACTTTTTTCGTTTGAGGGAACATTGTGATGAATTGAATGATTAAAGAAAACCGCTTCCGTTTGTGCTGTTTTGCTCCTGATAACGCGAATCAGGATTGCATTCTGCAATAACAAGGCTTAAAGGAATGCATTCTGTCTTGGCAATTGGGAGACTTCTCTCTTTTTTTCTTCCTTAAGGAAAAACTCACCTAACAGCTCGGAGATAATGAGACAAAAGACCAAGGAGAACAATGGTGCTAATGTGTGTCTCATCCTTCACACTCTCTGTGCAAAACGCCTGCCATCATGTGCTATTATCCTTGCTTTGCTGATGAAAAAATTAGCCTCAAAGGCACAAATGAGCCTCGCACATCAGTTTTCCTTTAAGTGATTTCTCTTTCTTCTGAAGTATAACAAAAGCATAGGAAAAAATGTTTGCAATTATCCTTACCCTCCAAATGCCAGATTTAGTCAACAAGCATTTACTGAGTATGCACTAAGTTCTGAGCGGAGATATTCATATGTGGACTTGGAAGGGACTAGATACAGGAAGGTGAACTGATGCATGGAGTGGGAGCCGGGTTGGGGTGGTCCTGGGAAATTCTAGCTGCACCAGTCTATCCACTCTTGGCCCCTTGTATGGCTGAGACTTACAAACCATCAGGATGTCCTTGGAATACTGAACGCAGAACGTTGTGTTCAGATTCTTCCAAATATTGCTGAGGAAGGGTTTCTTTCCTCCCCATCGAACCAGTGAAATGTAATTAAAAATTATCACATCACATTTAGACTGTGTGGGACAGATGAAAGACAAGGAGATTTGGTTCCAATTCTTACTCAGCCTTCTGAAGCAATTTTTTAGAAATGGGTTGGATGTCAGTGCTCTCGACTGTACAACCAAATGTTGATTATAGTGGACTTTTTCTTGTGTTGTGGATTATGATGGTTATTATGTACTTCATGAAAGTACTTGTAAACTCTACATCTTTTATGTTTTTATTACTGTTGCTATTATTTTATTATTAAATTATGGTATAAAATCAGCTTCATCAAAACCCCTCACTAAAGGGGTATGCATTCGTTCTTAGGTATCTATTGTTTGGGCTTCCTTAGTGGGTCATATGATAAAGCGTCTGTTTACAATGTGGGAGACCTGGATTTGATCCCTGGGTCGGGAAGATCCCTTGGAGAAGGAAATGGCAACCCACCCCAGTACTCTTGCTTGGAAAATCCCATGGACAGAGGAGCCTGGTAGGCTGCAGTCCACAGGGTTACAAAGAGTCAGGCATGACTGAGTGACTTCACACCACAGGGATAGAAGGGTTTCCCTGGTGGCTCAGGGATAAAGAATTCACCTGCCAATGCAGGAGGGACAAGTTTGATCCCTGAGTCAGGAAGATCCTCTGCTGAAGGAAATGGCAACCCCTCCACTATTTTTGCCTGGAGAATCCCATGGACAGAGGAGCCTGACAGGCTACAGTCCACAGGGTCGCAGAAGAGTAAGATTTGACTTAGTGACTAAAAACACCAAAGGGGTGGGGAGAGTGAAGAAGATGTGAGTTTTTCCTGTTGGTGTTGATGTTAACAGTTGATTCTATAGAAACAGTTAGCATTTGGGGTTTTGTAATTTAAAGACATCACTTTACCTGTATTATCCCACTTCAGTCTCACTTAAAATCTGGAAGCAGATAAGAAAAATACTATATGTTTAGCCCTATTTTGTGTGATTGAAAAATTAGGCTCCTAAAAGGCTAGTCTATGGGAGTTCAACTTATAAATAACTGGTGAGTGCCCCCTGCCCAGGTTGGTTTTATCCACAAACATGCCAAGCTCTTCTCTAGGGTATCTGATACCCTGTGACTGACTTCTGGTGGCCATCTTGGATTCAGGAGGCTCTGATAGTATAGTCTTTGTGGTTCTATTTGATTCCAGCTGGTCTGAGCCTCTCTGAAGGTAAACTGGATCTGGTTTTCAGATAACCAGTAGTGGAAGTTGAGTATGTTTATAGGATTTTTTTTTTAAAGGAATTTGTATGTTTCCTAGAACAACGAAGAATGTTGACTCATTTGCTAAGAAAATTAAGCACTTAAAAACATCATACTTTTAAAAACAACTCTTTGCTTTGTTTTTGAATTTGTTCAATTTTCTTTTTTGCCATATAACAACATGCATCAGCTGTAATTATACATGCATCCCCTCCCTCTTGAGACTCCTTCTCGTTTCCCAATGCTCTCCTCCAGGTCACTATAGAATGCCAGACTGGACTCCCTCTGCTATACAGCAGTTCAGTTCAGTCACTTAGTCATGTCCCATTCTTCATGACCCCATGAAATGCAGCACATCAGGCCTCTCTGTCCATCACCAATTCCCGGAGTCCACCCAAACTCTTGTCCATAGAGTTGGTGATGCCATCCAGCCATCTCATCCTCTGTCGTCCCCTTCTCCTCCTGCCTCCAATCCCTCCCAGCATCAGAGTCTTTTCCAATGAGTCAACTCTTCACATCAGGTGGCCAAAGTACCGGAGTTTCAGCTTCAGCATCAGTCCCTTCAAGGAACACCCAGGACTGATTTCCTTTAGAATGGACTGGTTGTATCTCCTTGCAGTCCAAGGGACTCTCAAGAGTCTTCTCCAACACCACAGTTCAAAAGCATCAACTCTTTGGCATTCAGCTTTCTTCACAGTCCAACTCTCACATCCATACATGACTACTGGAAAAACCATAGCCTTGACTAGACGGACCTTAGTCGGCAAAGTAAAGTCTCTGCTTTTGAATATGCTGTCTAGGTTGGTCATAACTTTGCTTCCAAGGAGTAAGCATCTTTTAGTTTCATGGCTGCAGTCACCATCTGCAGTGATTTTGGAGCCCCCTCAAAATAAAGTCGAATACTGTTTCTACTGTTTCCCCATCTGTTTCCCATGAAGTGATGGGAGCAGATTCCGTGATCTTAGTTTTCTGAATGTTGAGTTTTGAGCCAACTTTTTCACTCTCCTCTTTCACTTTCATCAAGAGGCTTTTTAGCTCCTCTTCACTTTCTGCCATAAGGGTGGTGTCATCTGCATATCTAAAGTTACTGATATTTCTCCCGGCAATCTTGATTCCAGCTTGTGTTTCTTCCAGTCCAGCGTTTCTCATGATGTACTCTGCATATAAGTTAAATAAGCAGGGTGACAATATACAGCCTTGACATACTCCTTTTCCTATTTGGAACCAGTCTGTTGTTCCATGTCCAGTTCTAACTGTTGCTTCCTGACCTGCATACAGATTAGTAGTTGGCTCTTTACGTCTGTGAGTTGGTTGAATGACAGATGCAAAGCCCCTAGATATGGAGGTCAGCTATACTAATTTTTGTTTTCAGCATCCAATTTTAGAGCACAAAAAGCATCTCAATGGTATTTCAGTTTGCTGCTTTGTGATTATAAATGACATTAAACTTTTCCCTCATGTGTTAATTGGCAACTTTCATTTTATCTCTTTGGCCACCTGATGTGAAGAGCTGATTCACTGGAAAAGACCCTGATGCTGGGGAAAGATTGAGGTCAGAAGGAGAAGAGGATGACAGAGGATGAGATAGTTGGATGGCATCATCACCTCAATGGCCATGAGTTTGAGCAAGCTCCAGGAGATAGTGAAGGACAGGGAAGCCTGGCCTGCTGCAATTCACAGAGTAGCAAAGACTCAGACATGACATGACTGAGTGACTAAACAACAACAACAACAATTTTATCTCTAATGAATTGACTGCATCCTTTGCCATGTTTTCTTGGGTATTTTTTATCTTTTTTTTTTTTTTTGGTCTTAATGAGAGTGCTTTGTATTTAAATATGTTAACCTTTTCTTGTTGCATATTTGCAATTGTTTCTTGCAAATTATTTTTCCAGTTTGTAAGTTACCTTTTAGTGTTGTGTGGAAGTTACTTTAAACTTACAGAATCAGTTCTGTTCAGTTCAGTTCAGTTCAGTCGCTCAGTCATGTCCAACTCTTTGCAACCCCATGAATTGCAGCACGCCAGGCCTCCCTGTCTATCATCAACTCCCAGAGTTCACTCAGACTCACGTCCATCGAGTCAGTGATGCATAGGAACATTTTGAATGGTCATGTTTATCAATATTATTTTAAAACCCCACCTCCTTACTTTTGTGCTTTTAAAGCACCTTCTCCACTCATAATCATATAACTTCAAATACAATCATTATCTATTCTTCTTTTTAACCCATAGTGGGTTTTTTTGGTAAATGGTGTAAAGTAAGAAACTTTCCCCCATTCTGTGCTATCAATTGTCTCTCACAATGTTTATTAAATAAACTATCCTATTCCTTCCAGTTTCCACATCCATTTAATCTAGTCCATTTTTTATATCATCAGAGGAACTTTTCATCAGAAAGTTAAATAGCATCGTTAAACTGTATCAATCCAGCTTGAATTATGTGTGGCTGTTAGGATGGGTGGAAAAGTATGATGAAAGGGAGTGGAAGTAAAATGACATATCACTAATATAACTAATGCCAAAAATTTGGGTATAAACTGAAGAATTTAGTTAAATAATAGAATATTTAATATATTCAATTAGAAATTTGGCTCAAGAATAGCTGACCAGTTAACTGGGTTTCATTTATAAACATTTACCTTAAAATCTGTAGGATCTAGAGCATTGCACACATAGTAGGTGAGTAAGACATCTCTGGGATTAAGAGGAATTTTCCGTGTTGACCAGATGTTTATCACTCTATGGGCAAATGGCCCAGGGAGTCTGGTTGTGGTTTGGGTTATTTCTTCCTGATGCAGTTGCTTTTCTTCTGGGTGGGCAGTGTGGGGACCAAATAGTTTCAGTGGGCATACAATTAGTATTCTGCAGGGAGAGGAAAGCCATTCTGCATGGCTCACTGGGACAACCACTCTCTTCACAAAGCAGGATGTCAGCTGCAGCTCTGGCTGAAGTCAAAGTCCTTTGTAGGGGTCATTTGCTAACCATGGGTCACTACAAAACCTCCTGGACTCTTCCTTTCCAAGGAGGTAGGGCTCAGAACGACATCTGCTCAGGAAAAAGACATTCAAGTCATCCAAGTTCATTGTGTCTGAGCCACTGAGGGTGTACTCTGTGTTCTTTTGAGGTTAGAATTTGCTTTAATTAAGGAAATAAAATGAAACCTAACACACCCTGTTCTCCCGACACATGTTCTGAGGGGCTCCAGGAAAACCCCAGGACAAAAGGCAGCAGAGACTTCTCAGATGACTTGCTTAGTGTCAATTGGCCACCCTGCTGGGTCCTTCCCTGAGAATGTTCCTTCTCAGAGACTATTAATTTTATTTACTCTTTCAATCAACATTCTTGAGTGTGTTGATATCAGTCTTAAGTCCAGTTTGCATTATGTTTCTTCCCTGCTGAGGGGAGTAGGAAACTTGGAATTAAGAGAGTTGGGGATGGTGGTGAAAACCACCAGATCATGAAGCCTCTGGCTCAGAAAATACACATGAATTGCTTAGTGTCAATTGGCCACCCTGCTGGGTCCTTCCCTGAGAATGTTCCTTCTCAGAGACTATTAATTTTATTTACTCTTTCAATCAACATTCTTGAGTGTGTTGATATCAGTCTTAAGTCCAGTTTGCATTATGTTTCTTCCCTGCTGAGGGGAGTAGGAAACTTGGAATTAAGAGAGTTGGGGATGGTGGTGAAAACCACCAGATCATGAAGCCTCTGGCTCAGAAAATACACATGACTTCTGCTGTCTGCCTGCTTCCTCCACTTGCCTCCACCCTCCCATTTGTCACATTGTCCCTCCCTTCCCTTAAGACATAGTTCAAAACTTTTCCCAAGTTAACGCCAAACAAGAGAATGTTCCATTTGTCTTTCTCCAGCTCACACCCTGCCTGACCCAACATCATATGTGAAAATCTAGACAAATTCCATCTATTTTGCTTAATGTCTTAAACTTTTCTTATTTTTCTCTGCATAAGTGCCTCAGCTGCAGGATTGACATATAAGCACCACTTTCAAACATACTTTGTAGCACCCAGCTCTGGTGATATTACAATTATTTCTTTTGGAAGTGTTTTAATTAAAAAAACAATAGCAAAGAGACTCACGTGTTTGAGTAGGTTTGGTTGCAAACTCACATAAAGTCAAAAGGATGACTTCAAAGACTTTCTCAAGTTCTGATATTATTGGAAAATGGAGCCTTTGAGTCATCTAACAATGAAGATCAAGAAGGATTGAAGGGAATTAGGGTTACACTGGGGAGGCCTCCATGCTCCAGCCCATCCCTACCTCCTAGTTCCCAATCTCCTACCTTAGGATTTAATGAAAAACTGAAATGTTCAGGATTCATTGGGTCGCAAGTAATAGATATCCAACTCAGCTAGCTAAAACCAGATAAGATATTTAATGGCCACTGAAACTGGATGTTCAGGAGCAACTGGTTTTGGGCGCAGATGACTGTAGTTTTCAGCGTTTCTTCTCTTTGTTTTGCTTTCCTTTGTTTTGGCTCCATTCTTGGGCAGACTTTATTCAAGTGAAACCGTGGGTACCTTCCAGCAGCATCACCAGATAGCTTCAAAAACCCTAAACAGAGAGAGAATGTCTCTTTACCAGGAGGTTCAGAAAAAGTCCTGAGTGGGTGCGGGGCTGCTCTCAGTGGACCTGCTTGGCTTGTGATGCCTCCTGTGATGTCATCACTATAACCAGTGGAATAGGGTCTTTTTATTAGCCCCATCTCATCAAGATTTCCAACCCTAGAAAAGCTCAGTCGTGTCTGACTCTGAGACCCCATGGACTGTAGCCCACCAGGCTCCTCTGTTCATGGATTTTTCCAGGCAAGAATACTGGAGTAGATTGTCATTCCCTTCTCCAGGGGACCTTCTGGACTCAGGGATTGAACTCGCATCTCCTGCACTGCAAGCAGATTCTTTATCATCTGAGCCACCAGGGAAGCCCAGAACTAGGGTTTAAGAGAAACTTCTTCCAAACCATATAATGACTCACACAAGGGGAAAAAAAAAAAATGCTCTTCCCAGAGGGGAAGATGCCAGGCAGGCAGAACAATCTATGTTCACTTCAACTGATGGTAGGTGGGCAGTGTGGGAAGATTTTTTTCATTCTACTCTGGGTGAGTCTGAGACCTGTCTTTACCTTTGACAAACTAATTATGTCTCAGCTGCAGCTGCTGCTAAGTCAATTCAGTCATGTCTAACTCTGTGCGACTCCATAGATGGCAGCCCACCAGGCTCCTGTTCCTGGGATTCTCCAGGCAAGAACACTGGAGTGGGTTGCCATTTCCTTCTCCATGCATGAAAGTGAAAAGTGAAAGTGAAGTCACTTAGTCATGTCTGACTCTTAGTAACCCTATGGACTGAAGCCTGCCAGGCTCCTCCATCCATGGGATTTTCCAGGCAAAAGAGTACTGGAGTGGGGTGCCATTGGCTTCTTTGAATTGTGTCTCTGGAACATACAAATGATGTCAGGGTGGTGCCATAAAGATACTGGGCTTTGGAAGTAGACTGTCACATGGGGATACAGTTTGTCAGAATTCACACTTCTTCCTCTCCAGGGACTGTGTCCTTTTCTGTCTATCCACAGATTATAACAGCCTTCCCTACTGCTCCTTCCCCCACTGCAGCCCATGAGGCATGTACCCAAGCCCAGAGAAGTTCAAATGAAACATTTGGGTCTCCTGCTTATTGGGTCTGTATCCCCAGCTGGGCAGCAGGATGCATTAAATTTCATAAGGTTGCCATGTTTTCTGATACACTGCCTCCCTCTGGATGCCCAGCTAATGGCCTACTGGAGGGCATGGTCAGGCCCACTGGCTGGTCCCCTCTGCTTTATAGGGGTTTTTTCGATTATGTTCCTCACTATGAGACTCAGCATTAGGCTATGAAAGAGTACTGCACTGGGAATTTTAAAATTTTGATTCTGATCCTGGTTCAAAAATTAACTAGTAGGATGATTTCAGGAATGTCTCTGGGTTGATTTCTTTCTCTGTATTTGATTGTATCTTCTCCAAACTAACCAGTTTACCAGGATTCTTTATAGTCTAGTACTTACCTTGTCTGAAAATCTGTTACTTTAGCTTCCAGTTTTTGCTCAGAAAATTAGAAAGAATAAAGCTTATCTCCTAAAATAATTTCCAGAGAGTTAGATGTAAGAGAACATATATAAAGAGAGAGGAGAAAGATTTGAAATCCAGTTCCTCTCCTGAACTGATATGGAGCTTAGGGCAAGCTCTGTGGGACTCACTTGCTGTATACCTGAAACCAACACAACATTGCTAATCAACTATACTCCAACATGAAATAAAAATTTTAAAAAGGAAAGGGATTACAGTCTGTCATAAGGATTAAATGGGTTACTACTTAAAGAGTGCCTGGGATATAACATCAGCTATTGCTGTTGCTGTTATATAATATAATGTAAAAACATGAGGGAACCAAGCTATATTTTAGGAGCTCATATTTGCTAACTACTTACCAGTGATAGGAGCTCATGTGTCGTGAGGCAACAGGTCTAATTAATGGTAGATATTGTTATTATTATTACAACCTAATTATTTTGCCCTTATAATATTTGAAGACATCAGGCTTTCTCTTAAACATTTCTGTGTTCTTCGATTTCTTTCTTTGGCTCTCATTATGAGACTGGCCACCCTCTATAGATATGTTCAGGCTTTTTAACAAGCCCCCTCCCCACGCCACCGCCATCTCACCCAAGAGACACCTCTGACTTAAAACTAGGTGGAACTAGGCAGTGCTAAACCTAGCACTTCCTCCAACATATAATAACACTTTTATTAGTGCTGCCTGTGCTGGATTTCCTTTCTAGCAGCCAAGTCATGTTTTGAGCTCATATTGAGTTTGTAGCTAAGAAAGACTTGAATTGTTTTTATATAAACCATTGGAAACTATTTTTAGAATTCAAATCCTCTCTGTCTTACCTAATCAGTGTTATCAGTGTTACCTTTTGGGATAAATATTGGAAAACTTTCAAACCCAGAATGAGGAAATTCTGACTTTAGGCGTTTGATGTCACTTACCACATTCTATTTATTTATGTTTTAAAAAAGGAATTGAGTAGGAACAATGAGACAGTGAGCATCATGCTGAACAGGTCAGTTATGTTGTGATCTGAGGTTTTGTCCTGGTCTGCAGGATGAAGGTGTCACTGGCCAGTATCAACCAGGTTTTTCAGTCTGTAAAGCTGGAAGGCAGTCACTTACAATATTGATGTTTGTTAGAAACACAGCAAATACCCTGTGTTCATCCCATGGTTAAGGATTGCTGGATCATTATGGGAAATGAGAGAAATGCCAAAAGAATCAAGATAGAGAAATATTCTATCAATTTTTAAAACAAAACCAAAATGGATTCTAGAAATCAAAAGGTAAAAGTTTGATATTAACAACATATACTTTGAATTTATTTTCCAGAAACCAAACAAGAAATTGATGAGTGTTGATGTAAGTAATTGATGATCACTGGGAGCCAGATGTAGTCACTGCCTTGTGGTCAACTATATTAACTGTCAAGATTGAGTTTCTATGGTTCAATTAAAAAAAAAGATTTCTCTGAATTTAGGTATTCTTCCATGCTTAAAGGGACTGAAGTATACACTTAAAAACTATTCTTTGTGTGTGTGTGTGTGTGTGTGTGTGTGTGTGTGTGTGTCTTAGTAGCTCAGTCATGTTCAACTTTGCAACCTGATGGACTGTAGCTTACTAGGGTCCTCTGTCCATGGGATTCTCCAGGCAAGAATACTGGAGTGAGCAGCCATTCCCTTCTCCATGGTATCTTCCTGACCCAGGGATCAAATCTGGGTCTTCTACACTACAGGCAGATTCTTTACCATCTGAGCCACCAGGGAAACCCCAACTGTTCCTTATGTACATACAAAAAAATGACATATACGGATTTTATTATGCAACCCATTTATCTCCATTGTATCCAGTACAATAGAATGAAATTTGTAGACAGACACACATATAGATATACAATGCATCTATACATTTATAACATGCATGTATGCATGCATGACTTCCTTGGTGGCTCAGATAGTAAAGTGTCTATCTACAATGCAGGAGACCTGGGTTCGATCCCTGGGCTGGGAAGATCCCTTGGAGAAGGAAATAGCAATCCACTCCAGTACTATTGCCTGGAAAATCCTATGGACAGAGGAGCCTGGTAGGCTACAGTCCATGGGGATGCAAAGAGTCGGACATGACTGAGCGACTTCACATTCATTCATGCATGCATGCATGCATGCATAGGAATATAAGGCAAAGTATCCATATTAAATTATGATAAAGACTTATTGCCTCACTGTTGATGGTATTCTTATAATCTATCTGTAATTTACTAAAACACACGTGCTGATCTGACTAGAGTTTTCTCAGTGACTACATCTGGCTCTCAGTGATCATTAATGACTTACATCAACACTCATCAATTTCTTGTTTGGTTTCTAGAAAATAAATTCAAAGTATATGTTGTTAATATCAAACTTCTATCTTTTGATTTCTGGAATCTACTTCGTTTTTATTTTAAAAATTGATAAAATATTTCTCTATCTTGATTCTTTGGGCATTTCTCTCATTTTCTACAATGATTCAGCAATCCTTAACCATGGGATGAACATATTTCTCATCTCCTTTTCTGTTAGCTCGTGCTGTTAGTCCTCAGTGCTGGTGGCCTCCTCTTGTACTAGCTCTGTTCCAGCTCTTGGGTCCCTGAGGACTGAAGTTACTGGAGCCACTGCATAGTTCATGCACCCCACTGCCCAACCCTAGCTGGAGCCCCTGTGCTCCTGGATCACTCCTTCACCCAGTCCTTGTAAACATTCTGACACATGTAATCCTTCCTGCCTCAAACCCCTTACCCCAGCCCCTTCCTGGGTGAGCCTTGGTAGATTACATCATCTGCTACTTGACGGTGGTGATGGAGGTCCATTGCCCCCACTGCTTGGGTCCCCTCCCCTCCACTGCTCTGTAATCACTCTCATAAGAAAGAAGAGACAAAGAGAGAAACTTGTGGGCTCCATTCTTCTGAACCTCAACCAGGCAAGTATGTTCAGCATGTGGGCCCTTGTCCAACATCACCATCCAAGATGCTACCTCCTCCTGAGAGCCCGTGGGCCTAGAACCAGGAACTGCTGATGTCTATAACCAAGGCACACACCTTCACACTCTGGCTTGGAAAGGAAGTGTGTTTCTCTCTAGTCATTTAATTATTGAAAACTTACGCATATTTTTACATGTAAAATCATAAGTATTCAGTAGATAAGTTCCCTGGGCTTTAGTTCTTTTTGCTGTTGTTCATTCACTAAGTTGAGTCCAACTCCTTGTGAGTCCGTGAACTGCAGCAGGCCAGGCTTCCCTATCCTTCACTCTCTCCCTGAATTTACTCAAACTCATATCCGTTGAGTTAGTGATGCCATCCAACCATCTCATCCTGTGCCCCGTCTCTTCTCCTCTTGACCTCAATCTGTCCCAGCATCAGGGCCTTTTCCACTGAGTTGGCTCCTCACATCAGGTGGCCAAAGTATTGGAACTTCAACATCAGCATCAGTCCTTCCAATGAATGTTCAGGGCTGATTTCCTTTAGGACTGACTGATTTGATCTCCTTGCGAGCTTTCTACATTCATGCTCAGTAGTTGTGGCTCTGGGGACTAGTTGCTCCACCGTATGTGGGATCTTCCCACACCAGGTGTCTGGGAACTGGTGTCCTCTGTGTTAGCAGGCAGATTCTTAACCACTGAAAGTGGTTTTTAACCACAAGGGAAGTCATTAATTCTTTTTTTAATCTTCCTTTAAGAAATTATCTGTGTTCTCAAAAGTAATTTGTTAGCTATAGACACAAGATGCTTAATTGAAACCAT
This sequence comes from Madoqua kirkii, assembly GCA_006408675.1. Taxonomy (NCBI): domain Eukaryota; kingdom Metazoa; phylum Chordata; class Mammalia; order Artiodactyla; family Bovidae; genus Madoqua; species Madoqua kirkii. Next base: position 63,977 of record SJYC01126179.1, read on the forward strand.
ATATGGAAAATGGAAGATCCATTCAAATGAATTAATTAAAATGGCAGGACAAAGTCCAGGCCTAGGTTCAATTTCTTTGGTGTAAGGTAAAGGGACTACTTATATTATATTCTTTGCAGCCAAAGATGGAGAGGCTCTATACAATCAACAAAAACAAGACCAGGAGCTGACTGTGGTTCAGATCATGAACTCCTTATTGCCAAATTCAGACTTAAATTGAAGAAAGTAGGGAAAACCACTAGACCATTCAGGTATGACCTAAATCAAATCCCTTATGATTATACAGTGGAAATGAGAAATAGATTTAAGTGACTAGACCTGATAGATAGAGTGCCTGATGAACTATGGATGGAGGTTCGTGACATTGTACAGGAGACAGAGATCAAGACCATCCCCATGGAAAAGAAATGCAAAAAAGCAAAATGGCTGTCTGAGGAGGCCTTACAAATAGCTGTGAAAAGAAGAGAAGAGAAAAGCAAAGGAGAAAAGGAAAGATATAAGCATCTGAATGCAGAGTTCCAAAGAATAGTGAGAAGAGATAAGAAAGCCTTCCTCAGTGATCAATGCAAAGAAATAGAAGCAAACAACAGAATGGGAGAGACTAGAGATCTCTTCAAGAAAATTAGAGATACCAAAGAAAAGAAATGCAAAAAAGCAAAATGGCTGTCTGGGGAGGCCTTACAAATAGCTGTGAAAAGAAGAGAAGTGAAAAGCAAAGGAGAAAAGGAAAGATATAAGCATCTGAATGCAGAGTTCCAAAGAATAGCAAGGAGAGATAACAAAGACTTCCTCAGCAATCAGTGCAAAGAAATAGATGAAAACAACAGAATGGGAAAGACTAGAGATCTCTTCAAGAAAATTAGAGATACCAAGGGAACATTTCATGCAAAGATGGGCTCGATAAAGGACAGAAATGGCATGGACTTAACAGAAGTAGAAGATATTAAGAGGTGGCAAGAATACACAGAAGAACTGTACAAAAAAGGTCTTCATGACCCAGATAATCACAATGGTGTGATCACTCAGCTAGAGGCAGACATAGTGGAATGTGAAGTCAAGTGGGCCTTAGAAAGCATCACTACGAACAAAGCTAGTGGAGGTAATGGAATTCCAGTGGAGCTATTTCAAATCTTGAAAGATGATGCTGTGAAAGTGCTGCACTCAATATGCCAGCAAATTTGGAAAACTCAGCAGTGGCCACAGGACTGGAAAAGGTCCGTTTTCATTCCAATCCCAAAGAAAAGCAATGCCAAAGAATGCTTAAACTACCGCACAATTGCACTCATCTCACAAACTAGTAAAGTAATGCTCAAAATTCTCCAAGCCAGGCTTTAGCAATACATGAACCATGACCTTCCAGATGTACAAGCTGGCTTTAGAAAAGGCAGAGGAACCAGAGATCAAATTGCCAACATCCACTGGATCATGGAAAAAGCAAGAGAGTTCCAGAAAAACATCTATTTCTGCTTTATTGACTATGTCAAAGCCTTTGACTGTGTGGATCACAATAAACTGTGGACAACTCTGAAAGAGATGGGAATAAAAATTCTTCAAGAGATGGGAATACCAGACCACCTGACCTGCCTCTTGAGAAGGTGTCACATATTCACCTTTAAAAAACCATCCCATTTATTTACATTACAAAAAGATAGGTATTTGAGTTAAAACAAAATCCTATTTTCCTAAGTGCAATTTAAGATTTTCAGAAGCAGTTCGGTGCCACAGATATTGACCAGCTCCCTTAAAACTCTGTAATAGTTCTTCAAGGAACCCTGGGAACCAAGAGGTGAACATGGAGCTAATCTTGTGGGGGAAGACAAGCCCGTGACTCCCACTTAACACAGTCCATGGCGGGGGGGTGTATTAGGGGGGTGGCCTTTTTCCTTGGGGCTGTACTGGGTGAAGAGTGTCCCCCAAAACTTCATGTCCACTCAAATCCTGTGAATGTTCCCTTCTTTGGAGATGTAATTTGTTAAATTAAGATGAAGTCATGCCTTAACCCAATGAATGGTGTCCTTAAAAAAAGACACCAAGATAAAAGACATAATTGTAAGACTGGAAATAAATAGACGAAAACATAAGTAGAACACTCTCTGACAAATCATAGCCCTATTTTTTACAATCTGTCTCCTAAGGTAAAGGAAAGAAAATCAAAAATAAATAGGATCTAATTAACCTTAAAAGCTCTTGCACAGCACAGGAAACCATCAGCAAAATGAAAAGACAACCTACTGAATGGGAGGAAATATTTGCAAATGATATGACTAATAAGGGGTTAATATCCCAAATGTATTAATAGTTCATACCTGGCAATATAACAACACACCCTGATTGAAAAATGGTCAGAAGACCTGAATAGACATTTTCCCAAAGAAGACATACAGCCAACAGACAAATTTAAATAAGCTCAACATCGCTAATTATTAGAAAAATGCTAATCAAAAATGCAATGAGATATCACCTCAATCTGGCCAGAATGGCTATCATCAAAAAGAACATAAGTAAAAACATTGATGAGGATGTGGAGAAAAGGGAATCCTTGTACACTGATGGTAGTAACATAAATTTGTGCAGCCACTGTGGAAAGTAGAACAGAGATTCTTCAAAAAACTAAAATAGAGCTGTCACATGATTCAGCAATTCCTCTCCGCATCCAAAAGATGCATTGGCCCCAACGTTCATAGCAGCATTATTTACAGTAACTGGAAGCAACCTAAATGCCTGTCAACAGATGAGTGGATAAAGAGGCTGTGGAATGGAATACCACCCAGTCATGAAAAAGAATAAATTCCTGCCAGGTGCAACAACGTGGATAGACCTGGAGAATACTATGCTAAGTGAATAAGCCAGACAGAGAAACATGAATAGTGCATATGTTATCACTTATGTGTGGAATCTAAAAACAAACAAACAAAAATGAACATAACAAAACAAAAACAGACGCACAGTCACAGAGAACAAACGAGTGATTACTGGTGGGGAGAGAGAAGCAGGGAGGGACGAGGAGTTGGGGTTAGATGGTACAAACTACTACGTATAAAGTAAATAAGCTACAAGGATATATTTCACAACACAGGGAAAATAGCCAATATTTATAATAAATTAATGGAATCTTTTGTCTAGAAAAATGTTGACTCATTGTTTTATACCTGAAACTAATGTATTAATAACATTGGAAATAAGCTATACTGCAACTGAAAAAAAATTTTTTTTAAAAGACACCCAGAAATAGAGAGGTGAAAGGCCATGTGAAGATAAAGGCAGAGGTAGGAGTTATGGGCCGCAAGCCAAGGGACAGCAGGAGCCGCCAGAAGTTGGAAAAAGTGAGGAAGTGTCCGCTGCTGGGGGCGTCCCAGGTGGCTCAGTGCTAAAGAACCCGCCTGCCAATACAAGAGACGCAAGTTAAAGGGACAGCAGGAGCCGCCAGAAGTTGGAAAAAGTGAGGAAGTGTCCGCTGCTGGGGGCGTCCCAGGTGGCTCAGTGCTAAAGAACCCGCCTGCCAATACAAGAGACGCAAGTTTGAACCCTGGGTCAGGAAGATTCCCCGGAAAAGGAAATGGCAACCCACTCCAGTATTCTTGTCTAGGAAATCCCATGGACAGAGGAGCCTGGCAGGCTACAGTCCATGGCGATGGCAAGAGTTGGACACAACTCAGCGACTAAACAACAACACCCTTCCAGTGAAACTTTGGAGACAGCATGGCCCTGTTGATGCTTGATTAGTTTCTAGAGTCCACAACTGTGAAAGGATAAATTTCTGTTGTTATAAGCCACTCAGTTTGTGGAAAGTTGCTGCAGGAAGATAATATAGGGCACAAAATGAAGTATGTTGAGACATAATGATAAGGTTGCAGGAATTTGCTGTTATGAACATTTAATAATATTATTAGATTTATTAACTCATATCACCACTTATACTTTATACATATTTGTCACTGTTAGACTTATTGAAGTCTGATTATTATTTGTAGGCTTGTTTATTATTACTATCTGAATCAAGCAGAATTTGACTGAACTGGAGCAAGAAGTTAGCAGTAAAGAGGGTAGGCTTAGCAGTCAAACAGAACTGGGTTGAAAACCCCAGCTTTGGGTACATATCAGTAGTGTGATCTCAGTCAAGTGATTTTTGCCTCTTAGAGACTGTCCACATTGGTAAATTGCGGCTACCAAACCCTCTTCATCAGATTATTGTGAGACTGAGATTCCTCATGTAAAAACACTTAGCCCAGGAACTTCCCTAGTGGTCCAGTGGCTAAGATTCCTCCTGTGTGTCTCAACTAAGACGCACCACAGCCAAATAATTTAAAATACATAAAAGCACTTAGCCCAGTGCCTGGCACATAGTAACATCTCAATAAATGCCAGTCAACTCATGACCAAATCACATAGTAGATCTACCCTACGTAAAGTTGCCTCGAATAATCTCTCTTCCTTGATGATTTCTTTCTTTGTGCCACCATCAACTTTCTTTCTTCATTGGCTCTATTCCCAGCAGAATGTAGAATGTGAGCCCCATTAGACAGGGGCAAAGTCTCATTTATGGCTGGACATCCAGGATCTAGCACAGAGCCTAGTGTGTACTGGTGAGATGGTTGGATGAATGAATGATTGGTGAACACCTTGTCTTGTAAGTATTAAATGAAGACACATTTAATCAATACATTTCCTTTTATTCCATCTGTAGTCCCAAATAATCACATCAGAATTCTTATATATCCTCCTCACCATCAACAATTTCTCCTGTCTACTGTTTTAAGCCCCTTTGGTAGGAATCCAGCCTCCCTGATAATGTAAAACATGGGTTTCCTGGGATCTTCAAAAGCCTGGGGCTGAATCTTTGAAGGAGCTGATGGACTGTGGGACATTAGCCCTATGCTTGGCACATAGTAAGGGAATTTCCCCCTCCTCCCACTTGCTCTGCTTATTATTTATTATAGGGTTCGGGTGGTAGAGGAGACAAAGGGGCTGAATCAAGGGATGGCTGGGAACAATTTGGGGATTTACAAAACCTTTGTGTATATCTTTCCTTTTCTTGGAGTTGGATTAGACTGGCACACTGCCTGCTTCCAGTGGTACCACCAAAAAGGACTTAGCAAGACCAACAGAATTCTCTGAAGATTCTGCATGTCAAGCGATCCCAGCCTCCTCTGTATTCCCCAGGTCCCTAGGAGTCACTGTGATTGTGAGTGGGGATTATCAGGGTGTCAGAGAGGGCCACTGCCCTAATAATAAGATGCTCTGAACTGGAGACTTGTCAGTTACCTCTGCAAGAGGTGGATCTACGTCCTTGATCCTCATCGCATTTTAGTTCTTGACCTTCTGTGGGAAGGGTGTCCTTCAGGTAGGGCCATTCATAGCTCTAGAACCAAAGAGGCCCCTAACAAGCAGGAAGAAGGGCTGGCCAGCCATCCCATCTGATATCCTGAGATCCCAGGAGAATGATCCACTCTCCCAGATCTCCTCCAGGTCCCTCACTGCTGAGCATGAAAGCTCCACCTGGCTCCTGGAGTCTCTGGAGAATTGAGGCACTAAGCTGTTTTACTGGGAAGGTTGTTCTGACCTGCACTGAGCCTGTCCCAAGCCGCCTGCCTCCTGCCCAGCTTGCCGCCCCTCACAGGGCCTGGCTACCCAACAGATTGTGAGCAGGTCATGCAGACAGGCATGACCAGGCTACCAGGGGTCAGTACCAACACTCAGTAGAAAGGGCTAAGTGTCCAGGCCTCTGGGGCTGGTTCAAGTCAGATGAAGGGATCAAGGCCACTTTTCCTCCTCCGGGGAGTGAAATGACTTCTGACTTGGCTGATTTCACACTGTGAAAGTGATCACATCCGTGATCAGAGCTCATCAGGCCAGGATAGCTCTCTGGAATCTAGCCCGGGGGTGGTTTTCACATCAGCCTCTGTTTCAGTGACTGAGGACCTGGGGATCTCTCCTTTTCCTGCCAGTTCTTTCTAAACATTTCAAATCCATTTTATACTCCAGGAAATCTTGCTTTTCCCTTTATACCAACTATTCTTTGACCATTAAGACTGCTTTTTATGTCTTTTCTGCGAACTCACAGTAGTTCATATTTCTGTCATCAGAAGTATCACATAGATTTAATAAGTTTTACTTTTTTGTCTTAACTGAATGAACATTTTTACTTTATGACATAACAGTAAATTAGATTAATTATGGAAAGTGTATTACACTTTCTACCATATAACAAATTGCTTAAAAGACTGTGTCTTTTTTATTCGGAGACAGCAACAATTTCTGGCACATAGAATAGTCCAATACATATTAATTAACTGAAGGAAAAAAACAAACATGAACAAAGAAATTTGGGTTTTGAGAATGTAAAATCACACCATTATTGAGTACCACAGCCAGGAAGAGAATTCATTTTCTCATGGCTAAGTTTACGATTTTCAATAATTTTGACAATGATGTATTTCTTCATTCTTTCAAAATATTAAGCACCTACTATGTTCGAGGACATATCTACCTAGTGGGGCTATAACAGTGAACAAAACACAGAAAAAAAATCTTGTTCTTATGAGATTCGTATTCTAGTTGGAGGGTTGGGGTTCCAACACAGTAGCCATTAGTCAACTAAGGCTTTTTAAAATTTTAGTTAAAATAAAAAACAATACAAATGCAGTTCATTTCTCAAACTAACTTCATATCAAATGTTCAATGGTCACATGTCATTAATAGATAACATATATTGGATAATCAGATTTAAAGGACATTTGTATCATAATAGAAAGCTTTCTGATTAAAAAAAATAAATGAAGGTGACAAGTGTTACAGAAGCAAAAAAAAAAAATGCAAAAATGGAGGACAAAATTGTGTGGATGCGATGTTGAAATTTTAACTAGGACAGCGCTAGATGATGGCCTCTCTGGGAAGGTGAATTTTGAGTAAACACCTGAATGAAGCAGAGGCAGGGGTATAGCAACACTTAAATGATATTCATCAAGAAAATGCAATTTCAGGTAAAGGGCAGAATAAATAAATAAATCCCTGAAGTGAATAGGTGTTTATTACAGAAGAGGTGTAAGTCACTTCTCAGCCTTTTGGCTAAGATCAAGTGTAGTATGGGGGCTTCCCAGGTGGCACAATGGTAAAGAAACCGAAGTCTGCTAATGTAGGAAATGCTGGTTTGATCCTTGGGGCGGGAAGACCCCCTGGTGGAGGAAATGGCAACCCATTCCAGTATTCTTGACTGAAAAGTTCCATGGACAGAGGAGCCTGGTGGGCTATAGTCCATGGGGTCGCAAAGAGTCAGACATGACTGAGTGACTGAATACCTGCAGTGAAAGCAGGTTCCTATGAGGCTGACATATCCTAGGAATAGCAAGTGCTCTCAGTGTACGAGAGCAGAATGAGCAAAAGGGAGGACGATGAAGTCAGGGAAGTAACATAGGAGAGGGAGTATTCAGAGGGAGGTGGGAAACTATGGAAGCTTAGGGTAAGTCTGCAGAGAGGAGGGACAAGATTGGACTTAGATTACAACAGGATTTCACCAGCAACTATATTCAGAAACAGGGACACCAAATCACATGCTACAATAATAATCTAAACCACAAATAATCATACCTTGAATCAGGTAATGGCAGCAGGGGGAGTGAAAGGTGATCAAATGTAGGATTTGTTTAGAAGGTAGAACAAAAGATGAGCCAACTGGGATTAAGAAAAAAATAAACAGAGAAGTCAAGGATGGTTCTAAACATTTTGGCATAAACAATATGTTTGGGGGAGAATTTCAGATCAAATTTAGATAGGTTAAGTAAGAATGCTTACGAAGCTTTTGCATGGAAATGTTGAATCTTTCTACACAGGTCTAAAGTTCAGGAGAGATTGGGACTAGAAATATAAATTTGGGAAGCATTAACATACCCAAGACATATATTAATCAAATTAACAAAGACCAAACACAAAGAACAAATATTAAAAGCAGCAAGGGAAAAACAACAAATAACACACAAGGGGATCCCCATAAGAATAACTGCAGATCTTTCAATAGAAACTCTGCGGGCCAGGAGGGAATGGCAAGACATACTTAAAGTGATGAAAGAGAATAACCTACAGCCAAGACTACTGTACCCAGCAAGGATCTCATTCAAATATGAAGGAGAAATAAAAAGCTTTACAGACAAGCAAAAGCTGAGAGAATTCAACACCACCAAACCAGCTCTCCAACAAATGCTAAAGGATAGGCTTTAGACAGGAAACACAAAAAGGGTGTATAAACCCGAACCCAAAACAATAAAGTAAATGGCAACAGGAGCATACTTATCAATAATTACCTTACATGTAAATGGGTTGAATGCCTCAACCAAAAGGTGAAGACTGGCTGAATGGATACAAAAACAAGATCCCTATATATGCTGCCTACAAGAGACCCACCTCAAAACAACAGACACATACAGACTGAAAGTGAAGGGCTGGAAAAAGATATTCCATGCAAATAGAGACCAAAAGAAAGCAGGAGTAGCAATACTCATATCCGATAAAATAGACCTTAAAACAAAGGCTGTGAAAAGAGACAAAGAAGGTCGTATCCAACTTTTGCGACCCCATGGCCTGCAGCCTGCCAGGCTGTCTATTGGAATCTCCAGGCAAGAGCACTGGAGTGGGTGACAATTTCCTTCTCCATCAGTTCTCATTAATATATTATACACATAGTGGTGTATGTATGCCAGCCCCAATCTCCCAATCCATCCTATCTCCCCTTCCCCCTTTGACATCCATATGCTTGTCCTCTATGTCCATGACTTTATTCCTGTTTGCAGATAAGTTCATCTGTACTGTTTTTCTAGATTTTGCATATATGTATGAATGTACGATATTTGTATTTCTTTTTCTGACTTACTTTATTCTGTATGACTGTCTCTAGGTCCATCTACATCTTTGCAAATGGCCCAATTTCATTTCTCTTTATGGCTGAGTAGTATTCCATTGTGTATATGTACCGTATCTTCTTTATCCATTCCTCCGTCAATGTACATTTAGGTTGCTTCCATGCCCTGGCTGTGGAAATAGTGTGGCAACGAACATTAGGGTGCATGTATCTTTTGAGCAGCAGTATTTTTAAAGCTATGAAATTGTTCTGATCTATTTCCATTTTTCTTAGCATTCTTTTTAATACAACAAAATAATTACTTAGAACCTCATTAGCAAGAGCTAATGATTCTTTAGCAAGTATCCTAGGAACTTTCTCTACAGGACTTTTGCACCCTGCTCAGTTGGAGTCCATGCTGTCCCCAGCATATACCATGAAGACACTTGGCCATGTCCATCAATTCTGAATCTCTTCTAAAGCCTTCCCTGGAGGCCCCAGCTCTTAATGATTGCCCTGCTCCTAAGAACCTGAAAACCAGCCCCTCACCCACACCTGCCATCTCTGAAGCTGTGTGGCAGTGCATGGGCGGTCTCTTCACAGCAGGAACATCAGTAACTAGCAAACAGTGCCCATTAACCACTGTTTGGTCCAGCTACTTCCCCCACCCCAGCTTACCTGACATAAACCCCTGTAGTAGCATCTCCCATGCACAGGGTGCTCAGTACTTATCTGTCAATAGATTAATTGATCTGAGTACATGTGAATGAGGAAGCCACCCAGATGTCATAGCTAGAAAGTGCACACAAGATCAGATGCCTTGAAATGAAGTTTTATGTTCACTCAGGGGAAATTTGATCAAATATAAGACTTTCTATCATCTCTCCATTGATGGAAAACACTTGAGAAGGGATCCTGAATCTGCCACCTGCTGCAGGAATACCCACTCCAAAGCGGTCTCTTCACAGCAGGAACATCAGTAACTAGCAAACAGTGCCCATTAACCACTGTTTGGTCCAGCTACTTCCCCCACCCCAGCTTACCTGACATAAACCCCTGTAGTAGCATCTCCCATGCACAGGGTGCTCAGTACTTATCTGTCAATAGATTAATTGATCTGAGTACATGTGAATGAGGAAGCCACCCAGATGTCATAGCTAGAAAGTGCACACAAGATCAGATGCCTTGAAATGAAGTTTTATGTTCACTCAGGGGAAATTTGATCAAATATAAGACTTTCTATCATCTCTCCATTGATGGAAAACACTTGAGAAGGGATCCTGAATCTGCCACCTGCTGCAGGAATACCCACTCCAAACAGCATTGAACTTTAGTGTGAATGGCTGGAGAGGTACACCGGACTCAGTAACAGGTGTGCATGAGGTTGAGAGCAGGGGTTCCTTAACCAACACAGATGCTCTGAACAATTTGATAAAATGTTAGACAAAGCTCCGTAAGTAAAGCACCCCTGACATGCAGGCCATCTGAGGCTGTGAAAATACTCTAAACTGTAGAGTTTGCATAAACAGGGCACACACAGTGTGGCTTGAGGAGCTGACAACATGATTATCCATCAGGTCACAAGCACGCACAGTCTTTCGACCGCTTCCATGCAGGAGCCAGGCAGCTGGAGCCGTGGCAGGAATGGAGGTTCAGCCCACTCCCGACCCCTGACTGTTTCTATGGAGCAGCGCACAAGGGTGTGGTGCACCCTCTGAGCATGCCCGGCTCCCCACCTCTCATCACCTGAGCCCTGGGCAGAGCTGGGGTCTGAAGCTGAGCCCGTTGGGTTCGCTGTCCAGCTCTGAGGGTGCTGCTGGCTGGCAGTGTTGGCCCTACCGGTGTCCCACCGTATAATCAAGCAAAGACCCTAAGCCCACACCGTAGGGTTTCCCAGCTCCCACTCAGCCTGGGGACTCTTCATTTAACACCAGCACTTGGAGCTATCACTTCCCAGACACTGTGCACACATTGGAGTTTCCCACAGCTCCTTTACAAAGATGCAGGACCAGAGAGGTCACGTGACATGGCTAGGGCTCACAACCGGGCTCAGTGCCAGCTGCTCCAGTTCACCTGAGAACGTCTTCACCCAAAGTCCAGGAGATATCTGAGGCATCTGTGGCTTGTCCAGCAGGTCAAAGATGGATGTTTAGCAACTAATGCCTGGCAACATGGGCTTCCTGGTGGTTCAGACGGTGAAGAATCTGCCTGTGAGGGAGACCTGGGTTTGATCCTGGGTGGGGAAGATTCCCCTGGAGGAGGACATGGCAACCCACTCAAGTATTCTTGCCTGGAGATTCCCCATGGACAGGGGAGATTGGTGGGCTACAGTCCATGGGGTCACAAAGAGTCGGACACGGCTAGAGACTACGCACACCTGGTGACAGAGAGCAGGAGCAGTTTTTTCCCATGGATCTTGGGCTCAAGTAAGAGCCCAGAGGCAGAGAAGAGAGGAAAGGGGGTCAGATGAGGGGTGAGGAAGGGAGGAGACAGAAACAGAGAACTGGTGGGCTGGGAGGAGCACCTGGCTAGACTCAGAACAGCTAAGCGATGGCCTGGTCCCTGCCACTCACTGCTGTGTGACCTGGGGCAAGTCACTGCCTTCTCTGGGTTTATGTTCTCAAAGGAAGAAGGAGTCACAGGGACAAAGGAGACGTGAGGCCCTTAGACTGCTTCAGGTTGTACTTTTCTGATCAGAGGGGCATCCAGAGTCTGGCACTATTAGACCTGATGCCCATACGAGCACAGTCCAGCCAGTGGAATCCAGGGCACTTTGACCTCTGCTCCACAGTAAAGTCTGGCTGCCCTCCTCCCTGCCCTGAGTCTTACCACGCCCCCACCTTCCCCACTTCACTTCAGCCCTGTGTCCAGTGTTAGGAACTTGGATTCTCCCAGCCCTCTGAGCTGCCTCTCCCAGCTCACCCGACTCCCCTCCTTCAATGGCTGACCCAGGGTGTCTGCTTGAAGCTTGCCTCTCTGGGTGGCTCCCCCTCTCCTAGACTATCCTGTGTCAGGCTTGGAGGTAGCCAGCGGGGTAACAGCAGGAGCTGGACAAGGGAGGATAAACTGAAGGAAAGAGAGAACCACCAGACAGGGCAGGGCCAGTGAGGACAGCTGGGTGCCTGGCCTCTTCAGAGTCACCTCCAGGTGGTCCCCATGGGCAGGCCCAAGCCTGTGGGTTACAGCCAGCAGCCATCCAGACTGGGTCAATGTCTGTTCTCGGGGACCAAGCCCCCAGGTATCCCTGTTATGAAATATTTTGAAGCACCCTGTCACTTCCTACGACTCAGAGCCAGAAGAGACAGACCCAAAACCAAAATCCACACTTTTGCAACAAGCCTCGATCAAACACCCCTCTAACTAACCACAGAGAATAGACAGAGGCGAGGTTTCTATGCCAAGAGAACACACTTTATTGGGTAAATTTCCAGGGAAGCTTAGTTTTACACGCCATAAAAGCAGTCAAAGCCAGAAACACAATCCAAGAAGTTTTGTGGTAGAAAAATCTGCTGAGCGGAGAGTCCCTCTAGGGAAGGAGAGGTGGGGGTCATTTAGAGCCGGGACCCACAGGGGTGTCTTCCTTCCTGTGGGCCAGGGCCTGCCCAGTTACAGCGGCTGCACGTGCTCCCTGGAAGAAATGATCTTCCCGTCTCTGATCTCCTCCGTGATGGTGCGGATCTGGGTGCTGAGCTGGGGGCCCGGGGCACAGGGACCGCTTGAGACGTAAGGAATTCTAACAGCAGGCTTGCATTCCGTGGCACAAGGATGGGCAGGCAGCCTGAGGAAATGAGATCATGTCAGGACGTGTTTGCCATTGGCCGTTGAACTGACTGGCATGTCAAACATACATGAGGGTCAAGTGAGATGGGTGGGAGACCATGACAAATGGCTCAGATGGTGCCTCTCTGAAATCCCTTGAGGGCTGCATAGACAAAGATCAGAAACTCCCAGCCAAAACCAATAGACGGAGAAGTACGGTGAGTGGGGCCAGCTTATCCACCTGCAAATGCTTAAAGCCCAGGGCTAGAAGGAATATCTCTCCAGAGGCTGTGATCAAGCTCCTCCCCCCCCTCATCTGCACAATAACCACTTCAGGACTGATGCCCTCACCGTGGTACTCAGTGTTGGGTCCAGGTGAGCCTTTTCCCAAGCCTGGACCCCTGGGGACCCACGGCCACTCACTTGCAGTCTTCTCCCTCGAGCAGGCGGCGGTAGGTAGCGATCTCTGACTCCAGCCGGGCCTTGACATCCAGCAGCACCTGGTACTCCTGGTTCTGCCGCTCCAGGTCGCAGCGGATCTCGGCCAGCTGAGCCTCCACATTGCCGATCAAGCCCTGCATCTGGGCCAGCTGGGAGCTGTAGCGGCCCTCAGTCTCTGCCAGGGTGGATTCTAGGGAATTGCGCTGCAAAGGGAAAGAGGAAGCACTGCCAATGGGAGGGAATCACCCCCAGAGACCCACAGCCCTGGGTATCTCCATACCACTAGTGATCACCACCTGTGATAACCGAGGCTGGTGGCTCGGACCACCTGCCACGAGCAGGGCCAGCCTCTCAGGCAGGGGGCACTCACCATGCTGTGCTGGGCCTGCAGCTCGATCTCCAGGGCATTGACGTTGCGTCTCAGCTCAATGATCTCTGTCTGGCAGCACTGGAGCTGCTCCGAACTGGACACCACCTGCTGGTTCAACTCCTCGGTCTGAAAAGCATGAGAGGACCCAGAGCATGGTCAGAGCAAGTGAAGCCGCTGTCAAGGGTGACCCCACCCCACAAGGTTGTCTGGGGCTGGCCCAGCCCCACCTGGGTGTTGAACCAGGTCTCCACATCTCTGCGGTTATTCTCCACTAGGGTCTCATACTGGCATCTCATCTCGTCCAGGATCTTGTTGAGGTCCACCGGGGGAGCAGCATCCACCTCCACATTCAGCCGGTCCCCAAGCTGGCATCGGAGTGTATTGACTTCCTGCAGAGAGCAGGCAAGATAGCATAAGGCTGTCACAGGATGTTGGATGTGAGTTTGACTGACTTGGGTAAAAACCCTCCTCCTTCAGTTGTCAGCTGTGTGACATTAAACAGGATGCTTGACTTCTCTGGGCTTCAGCCTCCTCATGCACCCTGATCCGCCTCCTTGGACAATTTGGAAGATGATGCAAATACCAGGTAAGTAGAATCTTAGCAGGCACTACCCTCCAAATGGAGATTTAGTATCATGCCCAGGAGTGTGGGATCCATATGACCTTAGACAAGTGACTTAACCTTTCTGTGCCTCAGTTTCCTCATCTATAAAATGGAGCTTGTAATAGTATTTACCTCCTGGAATTATTGTGAGGATGACACGAAACAAGAATGAAATACAAAGTGCTTTGTAGAGTTCTTGGCACACAGTGGGCCATCAGTAAATGTCATCTGGGGTTACTATGGAAGTGGTTGTCACTGTTGTTACACCCAAGGGTCAGCAGTGGCTCCCTGCTGGGTGGGAACCATCAGGAGGGTATGTGGGACCAGCCTCACCTCTTCATGATTCTTCTTGAGACACATCAGCTCCTCCTTCAGAGACTCCACCTGCATCTCCAGGTCAGCCTTGCACAGGGTCAGCTCGTCCAGAATCCGGCGCAAGCCGTTGGTGTCGGCCTCCACCAGCTGCCGCATGCCCAGCTCGGTCTCGTACCTGCACGCACAGAGTCCTGCTGAGTCTGCGGCAAGACAGCCACCCACAGGCAGGGCCCACGGCAGGTGGACCACTCCAGCTGCAGTGGCTGGTTTGAGGTCAGCATCACTGTGGTTCTCTCCCTTGGCCCAGAAAGGATCTAGAACTGATGCCACACTTCCCACTTACAGCTGCATCTGGCCTCATTCTCACTTTACCAGCTCCCAGAGGCAGAGGACAGAGGTAAGGGAGCAGCAGAGAACTGCCTTCCCAGATCAGGCCACTCACTTGGTCCGGAAGTCGTCGGCAGCCAGCTTGGCGTTGTCAATTTGCAGGACCAGCCTGGCATTGTCAGCCTTGGTCAGCAGGATCTGGGGAACCAGGGCCGTCCTGTCAGGTGGAGAAGGCCCAGCAGAGTGGGGGCAGGTGGGAGGGGACAGCCCAGCTTTCAGAGGCCATATTTCTAAATATCTTTGGCATTTCCATCCCTGAGCTCTTAGCCTAGGTGTAGAGGGAGTGTCAGTCCCAGAAAGTCATTAGAAAAGACGCTGATGCTGGGAAAGACTGAAGACAGGAGGACAAGGGGACAACAGAGGATGAGATGGTTGGATATGATTGGATGGCATCACCAATTCAATGGACATGAGTTTGAGCAAACTCCAGGAGATAGTGAAGGCCAGGGAATCCTGGTGTGTGATAGTCCATGGGGTTGCAAAGAGTTGGACATGACTTAACGAATGACTAGCAACAACAGTCCCAGGAGGGGCATCACAGTGGCCATCAGCCCTGACACCTGCAGCCCCAAAGGCACAGTGGGTCACACCAAGGTGAGCAGAGAGAACCAGGCCAACCCAGATTCAGATTCCAAATCCAGCACTGACAGACTATGGTATCTTGAGAAAGTGGCCAAACCTCCCTAAAATTCAACTTCCACATCTGTTATATGGAAACAATGATGTCCACCTCTCCAAGATGAGGAATACACAAACAAGGAAGGGAAGGCGTTAGGCGCAGAGCTTGTGTCCAGTAAGGGCATGGTGTGTGTGACTGCTCTTCCTATAGCTGAGACTGGCTGGAAAGGAGGGGAGTTTACAAGCAGAGAGAGGTCTGGGTCCCCCAAGAAACCAAACCCCTAGAGAGAAAAGCTAGCCCTAATAGGAGAGAGAATCCTCTGAGAGCTACAGCCTCATCTGCAGTGGGATGAGACAGACTGCTCCCAGAGTTTGGGTGGCTGGGCTGGAGCGGGGCCAGGCCCCAGGTACCTTCTGCTGGAGCTCCTCAATGGTCTTGAAGTAGCTCTGGTAGTCGGGGCAGATGTACGGGACCTGAGACTCGTACCACTCCCGGATGCGGCTCTCCAACTCTGCGTTCTCCCGCTCCAGCTGCCGCACCTTCTCCAGGTAGCTGGCCAGGCGATCGTTCAGGAACTGCATGGTCTCCTTCTCGTTGCCATTGAAGGAGCCCTCACAGAGCCAGCCCCCAGCCCCGGCAAAGCCAGAGGAATGGAACCCAGAGGACAGGAAGGAACCAGGCAAGCAGCTCCCAAGGCTGGAGAGGCCCAGCCTGACGGAGGAGGCTGACCCCGAAACACCAGCAAGGCTGGGCCCCCTGCAGGAGCCCACGGAGCGGACACAGGACACCCGAGAGATGCCGCTGGTCGCGCCGCAGTGGCCCCTGATGGACCCAGAGGAGAAGATCGGGGAGCAGAGCTGGGAGGCCATGATGCTACAGAGAAGGTTGCAGCTTAGCAAGGAGCTCAGGTTCTGGCTCTCATGGCCTCTCTGAGGCATTTATATACACTGTCTGTGGGGTGTTGCCATCTTACTCTTGGGAAAGCCCATTCCTATTCCAGGAGAATCTCATTAGAATGTGATTTTTGCTACCCATCCAAAATCCCTTACCTTGTAAAAATTAAAAAGAATGTGGAATTTCATTTGCTAAGTCAGGACTCTCAGCTATTGTCATTTCCTGGTAGAATATTAATTTTATTGCCTCTTCAAAGTCCTTGCACCAGAACTCATAAATTGGGAGTGGCCTCACGAATGACATTTGGTACCTGCCCTCTCTGCGAGCTTTCTTCCAGGTGCCCAGGCTGCTCACTTGTCACCTCTGACCACTACCCCTACCCATCATAGCTGCTCACCTCAGGGATGCTAAGAAGGGAGCAAAAGGAAGTAAAATTCACAGAACACCTATCATGTGCCAGGCTTATAGTTATTTCGTGGACACCTCACAACAGTCCTGGGAGATGGCCAGTATCATCTCCGTTTTTCTAGTGTGCAAACTGAGGCTCAGAATGGTTGAAAGAAAGGAAGGAAGAAAAAAGGAAAGAAAGAGAAAGCTTGCTTGAGATGAACAGATAGTGAGTACAAAGGATCTGAAACCAGGGCTCTGGGACCCCAAATCCCATACTGTTGTCCAGTTGCTTCTCCAACACAACCAAGGTCAAGTGCAGACACCCAGAAGTTGGGAACAGAAGACTTAGGTTCAAACTCCGGTTCTGCTGTTGATCAGTCCTGTGATGCTGAGCACATCACTCCATCCAGGGCATCCTCAGTGTCCTCACGGGCCTGCTTCTTGCAGATCCAAGGAGGGTCGAAACCAGGGCAGAAGTAAACATGCTTTGAAACACCTCAGGTACTATAGAAATGTTGGTTGGGCTAAGAGGACAGTCTTTGATGATGGTTTGTGGCTATGGCTGGCAAAGGGTTGTGCCTGTGAGTCCTCAGGTGGAGTTTCTTTGAAGGGCAATTTCTTTTGTGGCCCCTAGTTCCCTGAACCTGAGGGTAGAATAATCAGGACCCTGGGCAGTCCCCTTGCCCCAGCCCCACCCCCACCCCTGCCCTCAGTTCAGTTCAGTCACTCAGTCGAGTCCAGCTCTTTGCAACCCCATAGGCTGCAGCATGCCAGGCTTCCCTGTCCTTCATTGACTTCTGGACTTTGCTCAAACTCATGTCCATCGAGTCAGTTATGCCATCCAACCATCGCATCTTCTGTCATCCCCTTCTCCTCCCACCTTGAATCTTTCCCAGCATCAGGGTCTTTTCCAATGAGTTACTTCTCTGCATCAGGCAGCCAAAGTATTGGAGTTTCAGCTTCAGCACCAGTCCTTCCAAGGAATATTCGGGACTGATTTCCTTCAGGATTGACTGGCTGGATCTCCTTGCAGTCCAAGGGACTCTCGAGAGTCTTCTCCAACACCACAGTTCAAAAGCATCAATTCTTCAGCACTCAGCTTTCTTTATGGTCCAACTCTCACATCCATACATGACTACTGGAAAAACCATAGCTTTAACTAGATGGGCCTTTATTGGCAAAGTAATGTCTCTGCTTTTTATTATGCTGTCTAGATTGTTCATAGCTTTTCTTCCAAGGAGCAAGCGTCTCTTAATTTCATGGCTGCAGTCACCATCTGCAGTGATTTTGGAGCCCCCAAAAATAAAGTCTCTTACTGGTTCCATTGTTTTCCCACCTATTTGCCATGCAGTGATGGGACAAGACATCATGATCTTAGTTTTCTGAATGTTGAGTTTTAAGTCTACTGTGCCTAAACGGGGTACAGAAATGTTCCACGCAGACCCTTTGGACAGAGAAGAAATAAGAGGATTAGATGAGACACTACAGAGAGTTAAGCAACCCAAGAGGAGAGCCTGAGGATTAAGGAACAAAGGTAAACTCAGTCTTCTACCCTCAACATGGGTTTTCCCAAGGCTTGAGCAACCTGTTCACTTTTTGTCCATGCAGACACACACGGCAAGGCTGGCGTTTATAGAAGCATTTATATGTGTTTGAAGTTGTAATTTACCAACCTCTTAAAACACTTTATAAGCTTCTGTCTGAAATTACTCAGAAGGGTTGGCTGTGGTGCACATTCTTGCCTGGTCCAGTGGATACCCAGATGGGATGCCCATGAGCCACCTGATGGGCTCCCAGGGGTACACTTTCTGTGCAGCCCCCCCTGGGAGAGACAGCAGGGGCAGCAGGCCTCCAGAGCTCGACTGCCCAGCAGTGGTGCCTTCGGGCTGCCCACCTTCCCTGCAGGGCCCGGGATGGGGCTGTCTCGGGGTTTCTCAAGCTCAGCACTGTGGACGTCGTAGACTACATAATTCCTAGCGTGGGGGCCTCCTGTGCACCATACAGTGTTAGCCGCATCCCTGGGCAGATGCCAGTAGCAACCCCTCCTCTAGTCGTGACAATCAGAAACTCTCCCGACACTGCCCGATGTCTCCTGATGGCAAAACTGCTCCCAGTTGACACCCACTGGACTCTTAGGACAGGGACTGAGGCTGTGACCAGACCTCCTGGCAGCCCCTCCTTTGTCTTCTCAGTACAGAGTCTGGCGGTCACCGTAGGGCCCGTTCAGGCAGGTCCTTGATGCACACGTGACTCAACTCTCCTCGTTTGTGACACAGTATGCTTGTCCAGAAGGAGCAGCTCCCCTGCAACAGCTCCTCTCTGACTAGGGTCTCTGTCTGCTGGACATCTGAAGTCAATGTTCTCGTGTGCTTTTTTTTAATCCCTCCACTGTGCAATCCATACCTGAAGCTGATTCTAGGTTTTTCTCAGGACAACTGAATGAGCAGGCTTCTGCTCTTCTGGCAGTGTCCCCATCCAGAGGGCCACTGTGGGCCAGAGTCCAGGCAGCTGTCTCCAGGGCTGCGAGGGGTAGCACGGACCTCTCCTGGAGTGGGTGACAAGCTGCTCGGAGAAAGTCTTTTGGAAGCCCTTGGTCCCCTGCCTTTCTCCATGGTGTAGGCAGCAAGGACACCTCTCAGAAGGAATTGTGGAAGGGGTCTCATGGGAGGAACTCCTCTGCTTTCACCTCAGAAGTCTGGTGGTCCAGATGGATTGAGGCCCCACTGGAAAAAATGTTCTTCCTGTATCAGAAGAGAGAACCCAGGACTGACAGGTCTGTTCATCTCCTGAAGCCACCTCAGCTCACCCCTTCCCATGGTGGCCCAGCCCTGGAGAAAATCCAGCTGCACAATGTTAAGTACATCAGGGGTGTCCAGGCACCAAGTGTTTTTTCAAAATAAGGTTCTATTCTAAGACTATGCTTTCCAACCTGAATCAAAAATACACTGGCTAATTAAATAGAATGAAATAAGGCCATTTGCAGCAGCATGGATGGAGCTAGAGATTGTCATACTGAACGAAGTAAGTCAGAGAAGAAGAAATAGCATATAACACCCTTTGTGAAGGACTGATGCTGAAGCTGAAACTCCAGTACTTTGGCCACCTCATGCGAAGAGTTGACTCATTGGAAAAGACTCTGATGCTGGGAGAGATTGGGGGCAGGAGGAGAAGGGGACAACAGAGGATGAGATGGCTGGATGGCATAGCCAACTTGATGGACATGGGTTTGGGTGAACTCCGGGAGTTGGTGATGGACAGGGAGGCCTGGCGTGCTGCAATTCATGGGGAAGCAAAGAGTCGGACACGACTGAGCAACTGAACTGAACTGAACTGATATGTGGAATCTAAAAAGAAGTGATACAAATGAACTTGCTTACAAAATAGAAACAGACTCACAGACTTAGAGAACGAACTTACCGTTGCTGGTGGGGGAAAAGATAGTTAGGGAGTTTGGGATGGACATGTACACACTGCTATATTTAAAATGGATAACAGACAAGGACCTACTGTATAGCACATGGAACTCTGCTCAATGTTATGTGGCAGCCTGGATGGGAGGGGAGTTTAGGGGAGAATGGATACATGTGTATGTATGGCTGAGTCCCTTTGCTGTTCACCTGAAACTATCACAACATTATTAATCAGTTTCTAAAAATTTACTGGGCTAAGTGTCAGGGAGCCTGGACTCCAGATTGAACTCTGCCTCAAACTCTCTGGGGTCCAGAGTCCCAGTCTGAACAGGAAGAGCCTAGACAACATGAACTCAAGACCCTTCCGTCTCAGACAGCGTAGGTGTTGAGGAGCGTTTCCTATGGAGCCAGCCAAGAGTCATCTGGACATGTCTGTGACTCATTCACCAGCCACTGTCCCCTCTCTGTCAATGGCCACAGAACAAAGACAAGTTACAGAGGTTCAGCCTATAACACAGTTGGATTTTCTCTTCTTTGCAAGCCT
Organism: Madoqua kirkii; assembly: GCA_006408675.1. Classification (NCBI taxonomy): domain Eukaryota; kingdom Metazoa; phylum Chordata; class Mammalia; order Artiodactyla; family Bovidae; genus Madoqua; species Madoqua kirkii. The sequence goes on from SJYC01126179.1 coordinate 84,537, forward strand.
GCATGGACCTCAGTCTCACTTCACCTCCAGGTCTTCTCTATGGCTGTGAACATAACTGATGCCACCTTGGGCCCTTACAGTTCCTCCTGTCCTTCCACTGACCCTACCCAGGGCTGTAGTGGACACTAAATCACTTCTCTGTGGTCAAGGACTTTGCAGCTAATAGCTACTGTTTAATAATCATTTGAACCAGGTGACCTCAATGATGAAAACCTATTCCCAGCATCCATAAGACGTTACTCATTCATAAATCTTGACTTAGGCATGCCCATCCTGTCTCTGAGTACCTCCCCCCATGCCCTAAGTAAACTATAAAACTGTCCAATGGCCCCTCAGCAGTATGGAATGTAGCTGCAGATGCTTCCAGATGGCTGTCAGCCCCATCCCACACTGTAAGTTACCCTGTTATAAACTGATCCATTGAATGGACACTAAATCACTTCTCTGTGGTCAAGGACTTTGCAGCTAATAGCTACTGTTTAATAATCATTTGAACCAGGTGACCTCAATGATGAAAACCTATTCCCAGCATCCATAAGACGTTACCCATTCATAAATCTTGACTTAGGCATGCCCATCCTGTCTCTGAGTACCTCCCCCCATGCCCTAAGTAAACTATAAAACTGTCCAATGGCCCCTCAGCAGTATGGAATGTAGCTGCAGATGCTTCCAGATGGCTGTCAGCCCCATCCCACACTGTAAGTTACCCTGTTATAAACTGATCCATTGATTACATGGAGCTGCCTGCCTCGTTTTTTGGTCTCAAGAAGCCTTTTCAGTTTGGTAGGAGCTTTTCCTTCCTGCCGTCCTTCACCACCCTGAAAACCAGGAGAGCACAACGGCGTGGCTTCCTCCCAGCCTCCCTTCATAGGCAGAGGCAACGCAAACCCACCTCCCCAGACGGTCGCCAGAAGGGCCCATTTCAGAGTGCAGCGTCACCAGGACCTTTGTCAGGCCTCCCAGCACGTCCAGACTGAAATGACATTGCTGGCTAACGAAGCCAACTGAGTCTTGGCTTTGCAGAAGAAGGGAGTCAGGCTGGACAGCAGCAGCCCTGGGCCTGGGCTCAGCCAGACCATGGTTCAAGCTCCTTAATTCCTTTGAGCCTCCATTTTCCTAAAAGGTGAATGACGCTCATAATGCCGTATTCACAGGATTGTGATAACTAAATTGAAACATGCTTGATAAACAAGAATTCACTTCACAGATTTTAAGAGATCAAAACTCTTCTTATATCCCATGTGATCTGAGCCTCAGATGAACGCTATTTCCAGAGCACAAACCACTCACTCTGGTTTCATAGAATACTGATTCAGAGGCCTAGCCCAGCTGTGCAAGGAAAGACAGCCGCCTAAAGAGGTTAGGGCTGGGGGATTTCCCTGGTGGTCCAATGGTTAGGACTCCATGCTTCCACTGCAAGGGGCAGGATTTTCAGTCCCTGGTGAGGGAACTGCGGATGCCCCAGAGTGCATCCAAAAACAGAAACAAAGCAGAAAGAGAGAGCTCATGGCTGGGACTGTGTCCAGAGCTATAGGAGCCCTATTCTGGCCAGACTCTCTGGCCTCTGACCTCTACTCTGTGTGCTGTATTTAGTTGCCCAGTCATGTCCAACTCTTTGTGACCCCATGGACTGTATGTAGTCCACCAGGCTTCTCTGTCCATAGGGATTCTCCATGCAAGAATACTGGAGTGGGTTGCCATGCCCTCCTCCTGGGATCTTACCAACCCAGGGATCGAACCCAGGTCTTCCTCATTGCAGGTGGATTCTTTACTGTCTGAGCCACCAGGGAAGCCCAAGAACTCTGGAGTGGGTAGCCTGTCTCTTCTCTGGGGGATCTTCCCAACACAGGGACTCGAACCAGGGTCTCCTGCATTGCAGGCAGATTCTTTACGAGCTGAGCTACCAGGGAACCTCTACCCTAGAAACTCCTAAAAGCCCCCTGACCCACTGCTGCAGGCACAAATGCCGGCTACAGAGCTAACAGGATGCTCCCTGACCACCACGACCCTAGTCTAGGGGGAAAGGGGAAGAGGGAAGATGCTGCTGTGGGAACAGAAAATGCCTCCACTTTCACCAAGCCCACCTTGGACAGCACCAAGTTCAAAATCAGCAGGTGAGTTGTGGCTCCTTTGGTGAAAAGAGATCTCCACCCTCAAATGAGCCTCCATTTGAAACCTAAGGTTCTCTGTGGGCAGAGACCCGCGAAATCAAGCCTGAGTCTCTTCTACCCAGCTCTGACCTGTCCCTTTAACAGAGAAGGTGCCACCTGTCACAGTGTGCCCAAGGAGCCCTACTCCTCTGAGCTGGTGTCAGAAGTGCCAGGGCCAGCAACGCTCCAGGGGCAATGGCAGAAGCAGAACAGTGGACCACGTGGGCAGCCAGCTCACTGGGCAGCAAGGGGGAACGAGACCATTCAAAAAACCCAGTGTCTTTCTTAGAGTGTCCTGGTAGCCTAGGCTTCATCTTCCTGGTTTCCTCCTGCTCCCTATCCCATCTTTGGCATCCACACACTCAAGTCCTACAGATTTCCCACCATAAGAAGCATCTATAAAAGGCTGACCCGGTCCGTGTGTTCACCTCTTTAGACTCCTACCCAGAACCCATCCAGAAACAGGGACACCCCCACTGATCTCATCCCCCTCAACACAAGTGCTTTTTCCTTGGAACAAAGAATTTGTTCCAGCGACCAAGTACCCAGGACTCCCGGCTCCTCTGAAAAGCAGGACTATATATTCTGTGTCAAATAACCACATCAAAAGCTCCTGCCAAATCTGCTGCCAGCTGATGTTAGGTTTTAGTACAGACAGGCAGGGACAGGTCCACAAAGCTGGAGGAAGCATTATGAGAGAGGGGGTGGAAACCTTCAATTATGACATTTTGAGCCACCAATTTAATTTGTCCAAAGAATCAGAAAAAGGTCTTGCCTCTGGTTTTGATGGTGGAAGACTCAGGGCAGTTAGCAAGCCTGCTGAGGGTAGGGTTGCTAGATTCAGCAAATCAAAATACATGCAACATTTAAGACATGCTTATACTGAAGTATTATTCATGTCTATTTACAATTCCAGTTTAACTAGGCGTCCTGCATTTTCTCTGGTAATCCTCCTAAGGAAGCATCTCTAGTGGAGAACTTTGGCCCAACAAAACACAGCTGTTCCTTCCCTCCTCCCACTGTGACTTGTCACCATGACTGGCTGGTCTCAGGAACAGACATTTCCAGCTTCCCCTGGAAAATCGTGACTTTCTCTCCTCTGTACCCCAATCTCAGTGGCTGCCATTTTTGCCTTCACCAGCCTGGTGAGCAGGACTCAGAAGAGGAGAGCTAAGGTGTCTTTTCTCCCTCATGGCCACCTCAGTGACATTCCACCTGATGGCAACTGCCTTCAGCCAGCTGACTCAGACCTTCCTCGGCAAGATTTGGCAAGTCCCTCTCTGCTCTGTCCCTCTCTAAGATCAGTTCCTGCTCCTCTGGCCTGTGCCCCAAATTTGTACATACCCCCTGCTGTCTCCAGCCCTCACCAGACTCAGTGCACAGGATCAGAGACCATGGAGGTCACCCCTACCCCCTGGCTGCCCCTCTCCAGGGCCCAGAGCCCATGCTAGGGGCCTCAGGAGAGCAGGCGAGGTGACTCTTGGTTCCTCCCCAGGCTTAGGGCTCTGCCAGGCTCCTGGGCACCCAACTTCCCAACATGCCACTCTGTGGATGAGTCTGAATCCCCACTGGGCCAGGACCCAATCCTGTTACCAGGCCCAGAATCACCCTGGAACAGCCCCAGACACCCTCATCTCATATTCAGGATCTTCTGTGGACCCTTTAAGGCTGCCCCCCAAAAGAGAGGGACAGCAGGCACCCAAGGGGGTCTCAAGGCTTCAGCTCTGCCCTCAGACTCCCTGCTGCCCAACTGCCTCCCTGAGGGCTGGAGACTGGACAGGGTCTCATGTTGGAACTTGAGTCTTCCCCAAAATACAAAAGTACTTTCTCTTGCCCTGGAATATGGTTTGAACAATTGTCTAGGAATCTACTCCAAACTGCTCTTGCCTCTTCCCCAATCTTAAGCCATACCTCTCCAGTTCTCTCCCACCAAGCTCTGCCTTCCGCATCCTAGGCCGCTTCCATCTTGCCCACAGCCAGTTCTTCCTGCGTGGCCGCACTGGCTGACCGCTCCTGTCTGGAAGAGTCCAGAGCCTCTCGCTCAAATCCACTCAGTCCCTAACTCCCCCCACCCAGCTTTTATGGAGAATTCCAGAGCTGTCACTTCTCTCCCTGAAGTCCTTAAAGAATCTGTGGTTTGTGAGAGACACAGAGCCAGACCCAATGGGAGAGATGCTGGTACTGCAGTCTCCTGCGTCCCCTTGATTCAGATACCACTTAACTGGACCACAAAGCGAATTCTTCAAACACCCTGTTTGATTGGATTCCAGCGTCTGCATTTACAGGGGCTGATGTGCAGTTGGCCTCACTCTCTTCCTGCTAACAGCATGTCTGCAAAACAGACTGTGGGCTCCAGGCAGTAATTAACCAAGCTTTATACTGGGGGTTCTACTTTCAAACTCATCTGAGATCCTCAGATGAAAGAAGCCACAGAGTCATTATGGTTGTTCATAAAAATGGGCCAGAAGCGTGAATATCAGCTATTTGCCAACTCCCCCGAACCCTCCCCCCACCAACAGGTGCCCACCCACCTGATCCTTCCCAAGCTCTGCAGGAGGATGAAACGTCTGATGTGTGCTCAGCAGTGTGAGAGCCCCTCCCCCCAGATAAGCTGCTCAGAGTGAGGCATCCTGCATGCCCTTCTCCACTCCAGCCCTCAACAGCCCCAGGAACACCTTCCAGCAGGCGGCAGGTCCCAGCCATCCTGAGATGCACTGACCCAGGCCAGGAGGAAAGAAGGGACCAGTCATTGACATGAGGAAGCTGGGACAGTGTGTCATCACACTCCGTGGACCACAGCCCTCCCATGACATCTCTTCTCCCACTTCCCTCAAGTGAGATTCCCCTTGCTAGGAAGCCCTGGACACCCTCATCTCATATTCAGGGTCTTCTGTGGAGCCTCAAGTCTACCCTCCTAAACAGAGGGACAACAGGAACCCAAGGGTCTCGGGGCTGCGGCTCTGCCCTCAGCCATGCCCTGCTGGCCAACTGCTCCACAAAGGGTAGAGAATGGATAGGGTCTCATGCTGGGATCGGGTCAAGTGCCCTGACCTTCCACTCTGTGTCCCAGCCAGTGACCCAGGTGGCATGGTCAGCTTCTGGAGTGAGTCTGCCCCCTACAGGGCCCAGGCAGGATGCACAACCTCATTAGGGAGTGCGGGGTATTAGGGAGGGCAGAAGTGCACCAGTCCCTCCACCCAGGGCAGAGCCTTTGCGAGAGGGAGGCACCTCTCCTGGGGACATGACTGTGCAGCCTGGAGTTGTGCAGCAATTAGCCACCTCTGTGCATCACCGCCATGGGGAGGTGCATCCTTTCCGAGCTCTGAGGCACAAGGATGCCACAGGCACGTTCCACAGGACCTCTTTGACCCCTAAGTGTTAGGGCTTAGGTGAGAGTTTGGCTTCTGCCCCAGATTCCAGACCTGAGTGCTTGACTTTAACAAAGGGTCAGCCATGGTCTCAGAAAGCATGTTGGAACATGGATCCCAGATACCCTGCTGTGTAGGTCCCTTAACCAGTCTGAGCCTCAGTCTTCAGGTGTATAAAATGGGTACAATTGGGCCAACTCGGGGTTTTATAAAGATGAAACAAAATAAAGGTTAAAAAGGAGCCTTAGGCAAATGCTGGACACATTATTACTTTCTCTTTTATTAGCATCCTCTCTGTTTTGGCATCTTTTGTATTAACTGTGTTCACTGCCAATCACTAACAAAGAGGTTAGTCAAGCTCCATGGATAGGGCTGTTCCTCACAGCCACAGCTCTGGGAAGCAGGATGTGAGCCTGGAGGAGTGATGGGGCAGGTGGGCACCTGGCCAATCTCGGGAAGGGGCAGTATCAACCAAGCAGGCCTGACCTCCCTTGAGTGGTCACCCCATGCAAATGACTGAGGGGGTGAAATGAGTCCTGGATACAAAGAGCAGATTGCCCTCCCCTCCCCCAAGCCTCTCCCACATCTCAGTGGTAAAGAATCTGCCTGCCAATGCAGGTAGGTGTAAGAGATGCAGGTTCGATCCTTGGGTCCGGAATCCCCTAGAGGAAGGCACAGCAAATCTTTCCACTATTCTTGCCTGGAGAATCCCCATGGACAGAGGAGCCTGGTGGGTTACAGTCCATAGGGTCACACAGACTCAGACACGACTGAAGGGACTTAGCACACTTACACCCCCAAGCTTCTCCCACATCTCAGGCCAGAGCCCTGGGGTGACTCTTCCTGTTCAGCTCAGGAAGGCTCTCCAGTCAGCTTTGACAGTAACACCCCTCCCCCTCCCTTCAAGTCCCCTCCCTTTAAGCCCCCTCCCCCGACCTGCCTCTCAGCTTCCTCAGGATTTCTGATTGGCCACAGAGGTCCTTGGATAGAGCCCAGCTTCTCAATCTCCTCCCTGGGGTCTGGATGAAATGGTCAGGCCAGAGCCCCTGCCAGGCCCAGTGTCCAGCTCATTTCACTGTTTCACGTGGACAACTAACCCCACACCCCACCAGACCCCCAGCACTGGCTCAGAAAAGGAGGAGGTTGCCAAGGAGACATCCTTGGTGGGTCTCGGGGAGAGGGGCTGCTCCAAGCGCAGCAAATCAGGGATATGGACCCCAGGGGCCCCTGCATCAGTGATGGGGCTCAGCTCTGAGTATCTCCTCTGGTCCAAACCCCGTCCTCATGCCTGCAGGACAGAGTGCTTGCCTACCTCTTTATCTCCCAGAGCCTATCTTCATTCAGCTCTCATTCCTCCATCCAACACATTTACTGAGCTCCTATAACATCCTAGTTAGGAGGAGAAGGAGGAGGATGAAACCATCCCTGCCCTGAAGGGAAAAGGATGACAAAGCTTAATTTATTGAGCACTTACTACTTGCCGGGACTGTTCTAAGCATTTGACTTTCATAACTTCCGAGGGAGTACTGAGCAGGAAGGAAAGTGAGCCCACAGGGGTAAGTGACTTGGCCAGGGTTACACATGGAGCCTACAAGTCAGGATGCCTGCCAGAAGAGTGTGGCTCCAGAGCCCGTAGACGCCGCGGCCTGCTCTCCTGAAAGGACCGTGGTGTCCATCAGTCCAGGCAGCCCTGGGGATACACCCGGGAGGCAGTGGTGGGGAAAGAGCGGAGCTCTGTGGCAGAAGCTGAACCCTGAACTAAGCTTTGAAGATGGAAGTAATTTATTGCCGCGGGCGTCACCTCCTACCACCTGTCAGTCTGTGAACTCCCTAAAGACAGAGGCTGCCTTTGTGTGCATCTTTCTCTCTGCTGGATCCAGTATAGCATCTGGTACATGGTGCACTTCATAACCAGCTGCTGGTGAAATAAATTAACAAAAAAAAGTAGCCGAGTTTTGGAAGTGGAGATCATGTCCTCTTCCTCTTTGATATCTGAGCTCCTAGGACAGCTCTGGGCGTGTGAAAGAGAACAGAACCGCACCTCATTCCACGGCGGTGGGGCTGTCTCTTATACACATCTCCACAAAGGGTAGAGAATGGATAGGGTCTCATGCTGGGATCGGGTCAAGTGCCCTGAAACTGTGGACTAAACCAACTGGCCGGAGCTCAGACAGGCTCGGGGTGAAGGAGGAGGAAGCAGCTGATGACTGAGAGCAGTGACTATAGGAGGAGAGGCAGAGGAAGAAAGTGAAGAGGGAGCTGGCAAGCGCCGAGCACCAGGACCTTCTGGCCTACAACCTCACGACAAAACTCAGACGGCATCTAGGAGGCGTTCCCCTAGTTCATTCACTGGTCTCCCCCTTCAGTAAGCATTGGCCAAGCCCCAGCAGTTGGCTGGACACAGCCCTGCCCCTCAGCACATGGGGTCAACAGTCAACTCGGGCGGGGTGGAGGGGGATGCAGATGCGCAAACACCTAAGTATACCCCACTCTCCCTGCACCGCAGAGGAGGGGTGGCCATCTCCATCGAAATGTTGAATTAAAAACCTGGCCATGTCATGCTAAGTCATTTCAGTCGTGTCTGACTCTTTGCGATCCCATGGACTGTAGCCCACCAGGCTTCTTTGTCCATGGGATTTCCCACTCCAGTGGGTCGCCACGCTCTTCTCCAGGGCATCTTCCTGACCCAGGGATGGAACCCACGTCTCTTATGTCTCCTGCACTGGCAAGGGGGTTCTTTACCACTCGGGCCACCTGGTCTCCAATAATAGAGCACAGAGGTGGAAGGCCAGATTAGACCGAGATCCCTCTCTGAACGAGGGCCCAAGAGGCCCAGTCCCATGCTGGGTCACCGAGAGCAGTTTGGAGTGGCAGGACCTCCAGGTGCACAAGGGGAAGGCTAGTGTGGATTTCAAGATCAGAGAGAGGCAGGAAGAGGCCAGAGCCAGGTGACCTCTTGGCTGGTGAAGAGTCTAGGCTTTCTTCAGTGACCCATGGGGAGCTCTTGCAGCATCTCTAAGCCAAGAGGGCTTTTCATTTCCAGCAATCGCCCCAGCTGGTGTGTGGAACACGGATGAAGGGGGAGCTCAAATCAGAGGCGAGGAGGCCATAGCAACCTGCCCAGCAAGTTAAGACCAGACAGGTGATGAGGACATTACAAGTAAAGCAGGGACGGACTTGTGAAGGAGGTGAAGGAAAGAGGGAACCGAGAGGACTCCCAGGCCCGTGGTTTGGGTCTCCAGGTCCTCTGGGATGGAGGAGCAGGAAGGCCCAGAATTGAGAAGGAGGGGTGCTCCTTCATCAAGTGCATCGAAGGAGGCGATGGCCGACTCATCTGGGCATGTGAGACAGGAACAGAGAAGAGGGGCCTCTCTGGAGAGTCAGCAGGACGCACTGCGACTGTGGACGTGTACCAGATGCCCCAAGGGGCAGAGAGGTGAAGAAGAAAAAGAGAAGAGCGCCTATATCAGAATCCAGGCAGCCAGTCCCAGTGAAGAGTTAAGTGGAGCTAGTGGAGGCTGCTTGTCTGAGCAGGACATCCAGAGAAGCAGCAGGGGGAAGGTCAGTATCAGCACGGACTGAGGTTCCTCCTTGAGTTGTGTCCTGGAATGGCACAATGGAATGGCACAATGGAAATTGGGTGAGCCAAGAAGTGGGAGGACTTCAGGCCTGGGCATCATAATCTCAAAGGAAGCTCTCACTGTGGGAAGGAGGGAGGCAGTGGTTGGAGCTGGAGTGCTTGTCCTCGGCCTCCTCCCTACATCAGCTCTAGCCCCTTGCACCCTGCCCCAAACCCTGCATATTTAGCGATGGCCGACTCATCTGGGCATGTGAGACAGGAACAGAGAAGAGGGGCCTCTCTGGAGAGTCAGCAGGACGCACTGCGACTGTGGACGTGTACCAGATGCCCCAAGGGGCAGAGAGGTGAAGAAGAAAAAGAGAAGAGCGCCTATATCAGAATCCAGGCAGCCAGTCCCAGTGAAGAGTTAAGTGGAGCTAGTGGAGGCTGCTTGTCTGAGCAGGACATCCAGAGAAGCAGCAGGGGGAAGGTCAGTATCAGCACGGACTGAGGTTCCTCCTTGAGTTGTGTCCTGGAATGGCACAATGGAATGGCACAATGGAAATTGGGTGAGCCAAGAAGTGGGAGGACTTCAGGCCTGGGCATCATAATCTCAAAGGAAGCTCTCACTGTGGGAAGGAGGGAGGCAGTGGTTGGAGCTGGAGTGCTTGTCCTCGGCCTCCTCCCTACATCAGCTCTAGCCCCTTGCACCCTGCCCCAAACCCTGCATATTTCTTTCCCGAATCACACCATCACCTGACTTTACTAGAACCCCTGTCGCTTCTTTATCACCAGATGTCCTATAGAGTGCCCCCGCAAGTCCACGTTGACAGGGAGCCATCATCCACAAACCACTTGTATCCCTGTGTCTGTCAGTATTACACCTGTGGCTGACGGTCAGCCTGGGTGCCTTGGGTCCTTCCCAGCTCAGAGCTCTCTGGGCCGAGCCTCCTCAGGGTGGGCCAGTCAGCCGGACCACACCTGCCCCCCGCCCCCACCATACCCAGCCAGGGCCTTGGCAGGCACCACCCCCAGAAACCAGGCCAGAATCAAAAATACGTTTGCAAGAAGCCGGGAAATTTTATTGAATTAGCTTTTCTTTTCAGTGGAGAAGCTGAGGAATCAGAAAGGAACCAGGTCAGGGAGAAGAGGAATCAGACCTGGGGAATGGGGGCAGGGCAGGGCAGGGAGAGGAGCAGTGGCTGGGCGCAGAGTGGCCGAGGCCCCTTGCAGGGCCTCCCTCACTCCTGCAGGGAGCCGTCAGCTCTCTCCTCTGGGTGCTGAAGACAGAGGGAGGGACCGCCTGGCAGATTTAAGGCCTACTAGTTTCCCCGGCGACTGGTGTTGCTGCTGGAGGTTCCTGGAAAAGGAAGGAGGCAAAAGACCTTCAGGCTTGAGGAGACCCACTTCAGGCCACCCTGGGCCCCCTCAGGAGGGCCCTAAACTTCAAGTAGGTCAAGTCGAGGGGGTAGGTGATGGGGATTCTATGTTACTGTCTGAGGGACTCTCTCCACAACAGCCCCATGCTTCTGTGGGGCAGCAAGGAAAATGGAGGAGCAGGTGCCCCCCATTGCTCCAGCCCCATCCCCCTCCCTACACGGGGGAGCCCAGCCCTGCCTCCTGCCTCCCCTCCACCCCCACCCCAGGCTGATGAATGAAGCTGATCGCCTCTCCCACTGGGTTATTTTCTTACCTCCTGTGGTGAAACCAATCAACCTAGGAGAGAGGAGAGAGGCAGCCGTGAACAGGAGGCAACCAAGAGTGGCCGCTTACCTGTCCTCAGCTGGAGCCACTCAGGAGCCCTTGGAGCCCCTGAGTTGGGCTCTTTCCCAGCTGTGCCCCCAGCCCACAGGGCAGCAGCATCAGGTGAACCCAGGCCTTTCCTGTCTATCTATGAAGCCTCAGAAGATGTTATTGAGCATTTGCTTTGGAGTTTTGTCCTTTTGTTTCACTGGACCCTCTACCCTTCCCTTGAGCCTACAAGGATGGCCTGGCCCCTGCAAATAGTCTGAAGGCAGTTCAGTCTCGATTAACAGCTTTGTTGGATTATCCTGAATCCAAGCTCATACTTTTCCAGCATGAGATATTTTCTCCATGGTCCCTAGCCCTGCCAAGTCTAATCCAGAAGCCCAGATGAGAAGGTTAAAGGAAATGCCCCCATAGTCTGATGCCAGAGGACAAGGAAGAAGCTCTGGTCCTGGATTTTGGTCCAAGCTGTTTAAGTGTAGACAGGTGCCCTCCCCTCCCAGACACGATCCCTAAGACCCTGCCTGTTCTGAAAGCACAGAGTCCCCCAGTCCGTTTCCTGTGGGACCTACTTGGCATCCTGGCCCTCCAGCAGGCTGCGGTAGGTGGCGATCTCCTGTTCCAGCCGCGTCTTGATGTCCAGCAGCATCTTGTACTCCTGGTTCTGGCACTCCATCTCACTGCGGAGCTCGCTCAGCTGGGCCTCGATGCTGCTGATGAGGCCCTGGATCTGCTGCAGCTGCAGGGCGTAGCGGCATTCCGTCTCCGCCAACGTGCTCTCCAGCCCGGCTTTCTGGTTGGACAGCAGAGGAGAAGGTCTGAGGGATGCCAGGCCTGGGGGAGGGGCCTCAGGGGGCAGCCACAGGGCAGAGGGCAGCCTGTTACCATGCTCAGCTGGGACTGCAGCTCGATCTCCAGGCCCTGGAGTGTGCGCCTGAGCTCGGTGATCTCTGTCTTGCTGGTCTGGATCATGGCCGTGCTGGAAGACACCTCCTTGTTCAGCTCGGCACTCTGGAATTCAAGCAGGACAGAGGTGATGGAGGAGCCCAGCTGGATGGCCCAGGCACCCTCTGGTTCAGCCAGGTGAGACAGCCAGGTACCTTGCTGTGGAACCATTCTTCAGCATCCCGGCGGTTCTTCTCCGCCATGGCCTCGTACTGCTCCCTCATCTCTGCCAGCACTCGGGTCAGGTCAATGCCCGGGGTGGCATCCATCTCCACGTTGACCTGGCCTACCATCTGGTTGCTGAACTCCTTCATCTCCTGTGGGGATGGGAAAGGAAGACACGTGAAACTTCTCAGCCTGCCTTTCCTCGGCTCTGAATGCTACCAGAATGTTCCAGAAAGTGCTTCGAGGTTCCACTGTGGAGGGCTGAGTCTGACCTCAGCAGAGGGCTCCCCGTTCTTGCTGGTGGTGATTCAGCCACAGCAGGCCCAGCTCCCCGCCCCCTCACCTCCTCATGGTTCTTCTTCAGGTAGGCCAGCTCCTCGTTCAGGCTCTCGATCTGCATCTCCAGGTCGGTCTTTGTCAGGGTCAGCTCGTCCAGCACCCTGCGCAGGCCGTTGATGTCGGCCTCCACGCTCTGGCGCAGGGTCAGCTCGTTCTCATACCTAATATTTTTTTAAAGGAAAAACAACACAGAAATGGTATTAGGAATTGAAGGTTTTGAGCAGAAGTCACCCATTGTCCTTACTTGGGCTCTGCAATAAACCTTTCTCTGCTCAAATTTAAAAAAAAAAGAAAGAAAGAAAGAAACAGAGGGAGAGAGAGACAAAGGGAAAGAAGTGAAATTGGAGACACCCCTACCCTCCTCTGAACTCTCCTCCTTCCCAAAGACCTTCACTCCTGGGATGCTAGGATTACTTTGATCAGAGGAACATTTGTCTAAAACAAGAACTGCTGAGAAAGTGAGAGAAGGGAAATAAAACTCACTTGAGCCTGAAGTCATCGGCAGCCAGCCGGGCATTGTCGATCTCCAGGACGATCCGGTTGTTGTCAATGGTGGCCGCCAAGATCTGCAAAATAGAGAAGGTGGCCACTGGAGGGTCCACGAGCTCAGGGAGGAGGACTGAGAAAACGTGGGCTGGACAGGTGGCCGTGCAGCTCTGCCTGCTCCCTGCCCCTGCGGGCTGGGACAAGGCACTTCTCTTTGGGCCTCGGATCCTCTCTGTAAAGTGAGGGATGAGATGGTCCCCCTATTTGTTCTGTCACTCCAGGTCATGGCGATCTGTACGTGCATTGCAGGGGAGCCACCCCACCAAGGATGTCTGTGGTTAGTCATTCTCCAACAGCCACACTAGCAGTCTGATACGGTCACTGTCTTGAGCCCCTTCCTTCTCCTTAAGATCAGGAGAGGGAACTTCCCTGGTGGTCCAGTGGTTAGGACTCCGAGCTCCCAGGGGGAGTTGGGTTCAATCCCTGATCAAGGAGTTGGTTCCCATAAGTCACAATTGAAAAATCCCCTGTGCTGCAGCTGGGACCTGCATAGCCTAATTAATTACCTAATTTTTAAAAATCAGGAAAGAATCAGCCTCACTCCCTACAGTTCATAACTTGACTGGAGCTAGCCTCCCCACTGAGCAGAGTGGAATTTCAATTAATATCCCCATCCATTTGAATTTCCTGTCTCAACTTTTGTGTTCCAAAGCACTTAAAATCCACCCCGCATAGCTGGGACCCAGCCCAGGCAGGTGGATTTCTGTTCCAACAAGCTGGCCTCACAGAGTGAGAGAATCTCAGCTTAGCACTGCCTGCATCTCCCCCACCTGCTTGAGGCCAGTTGAGAACACCAGTTTAAAGGGGGCCCCTACAAAACAAACCGGTGTTCCCAGACCAATGAATGAACGTGTATTCCTTTCTCTGTTGATTTTGTCCATCCTTAGTGGCTTTTAAAGCTGTCACGGTTTCCAAATAACCCAGTGGGTTAGGATTATAGAGATCAAGTCACTAACAACATAACTGTTTGGAAAGCAGTAAAAAAATAAAAAGTTGGCATGAGTAAGAACAATAAAAATGAATAATAAGAGAAAACACGTAGCATGAGAAAGACCATCCAGAGTAGAGAAGCTTGATAGGCAGTAAAAGCCTAGATTTTCATCCAAAGGAAGGGTGAGAATGCCATCCACACTGCATCTGCTGGTCCCTGGAGACCCTGCATTTCCTGGCCATCCAGTCCCTGCCCTGCTCACAGGAGAAGCCTGCTCAAGCTGCAAGGGCTCACCTTCTCCCGGAGTTCATCCATGGTCTTGAAGTAGGGACTGTAGTCACGCTCCGGGCTGGTCGGGGTCTGCTTCAGGTGCCAGTCTCGGATCTTCACCTCTAGGTCTGCGTTGGCCTCCTCCAGGGCACGCACCTTCTCCAGGTAGGAGGCCAGGCGGTCGTTGAGGTTCTGCATGGTGATCTTCTCGTTTCCAGAGAGGAGGCTGCCATCTCCACCGCCGAAGTCACCGAAGCCTCCACCAAAACCCCCACCAAAGCCACCTCCGAAGCTGCCTCCAAAGCCACCCCCATAGCCACTACCGGCCCCTCCACCGAAGCCGCAGCTCACACCCCCCCAAAGCCCCCAGCAGATCCCCCAGAGACAAACCGGGTAGAGCAGGTAGAGATACTGCGACCTCCTCCCAGCTGGCAAGAACCACCCCCAAAGCCACCTCCATAGCTGGCGGAGGAACTCTGCAGGCGGCAGCTCATGGCGAGAGTGAGATGGGCAGAGAGCAGGTGAGGCAGGCGCTTGGCTTGGTCTGGCCGAGGACTGTGGCTCTCCTCCGGAGTGGATGCCTTTTATACACCTTCCAAGGGGTTGGACAGTGGCCCTATCTTCTCTCCTCCCTTCCCCACCCTCTGACTGGTGCCAACTGCACGTATGTTTCCCACAAGCTCAGTTACCTCCGTTCTCCAGGGTGGGTTGTGCCTCTGGGGGAAGGGGCCTTTTTTTTTTTTTTCTTTAATCCTTAACAAAAGGGATGATTCAGAGGGAACAGTGTACTCCTTGAGACTACCCTTTGACAACTGAATTCTGTCTCACCTCTCCGCTTAGGGAACTCACTCCCATCAGCCCCACCCAATGTTAGAACGGGGACTGAGCTGCACCTGCCTGCCAGCTGCCTCTGCAGAGGGAAGGAAGCTGCAAAGTGGCCCTCTGCCTCCCTTCGTCCTATTTCTAAAAAGTCTGACTGAGATGTTCTGTGTGCTTCTCAGCACTTCATCTACTCCATTGCTCCCAGCAAGGTCCTGTAGAATCAATGACCTTGAAGGTGTTTAGGCCGAGAAAAAAAGTGGCTCCAAGACCATCAGATAAAGTCACGGTGGAAAGGGACCTTAGGGACTATCTGACACAGCTGGAAAAAGGCATAGGAAGAGCAAGAGGACCCACACGTGGTAAGAGCTAACAGCCTCAGATCCCTCGCCATATGCAGGCACTGGGCTAAGAATTTTATAATGACTGCCTTGTTTAAGGGGCTTCCCTGGTGGCTCAGTGGTAAAGGATCCATTCTCCTGCCAACGAAGGAGACTTGTGTTCCATCCCTGGGTGGGGAAGATCCCCTGGAGAAGGAGATGGCAACCCACTCTAGTGTTCTTGCCTGGGAAATTCCATGGACAGAGGAGCCTCCTCGGCTACAGTCCATGGGGTCTCAAAGAATCAGACATGACTTAGCAACTAAGCACCCACCCCTTGTTTAATCTTTGCAGTGGCCCAGGAAGGTTGACCCTACTCTCATCCCCATTTTACAGAGAAGGAAACAAAGCCTTAAGAGCAGAGTCAGGACTGAAACCCAAGTCTGGATCTGTCTGACACTAGGCTCTTTTTTTTTTTTTTACTTATTGTATTTATTTTAATTGGAGGCTAATTACAATGCTGTAGTGGTTTTTGCCATACATTGACCTGAATCAGAGTAGGCTCATTCTTTAGGCATATTTTTTCCTACAGCAAAATAGACAAATTATAAGCATCAGGCTTAATGTGGGATCTAGTTGTGGGGATCTTAATGTGGGAACCCCAGCTATGAAACTTTAAGCCACCACTCAGAACATTTCCAACTTCCTATAAATCTCATTGTACCTTTTCCTGGTTAATTGCCATCCATATCCCCCATTCCCCTAATATAACAATAATTCCAACTCCATCACCATAGATCAATCTAGAGGTTCTTAGCCAGGGGCTATTTTGCTTCCCAAGGGATATTTCACAGTGTCTGGAGACATTTTGTTCATCACACCAAAGAGATACTACTGGTATCTGGGGGACAGAGACCAGAGATACCACTGAATAACCTTCAGTGCACAGGACAGCCCCTGCCACCAAGAATCCTCCAGCCCAGAAGGTCAGTTGTGTCCAGGTTGAGAAGCCCCAGGTCAGCCTGACCCATGGATTTAATGATTTCATTACAGTAGCTGCCTCAGAGGCATAGCCACTTCCAAAAAGGAAGTCTTGTAATACTGAGCTCTCTCTAGTCCCACAACCACGTGATGCTTGACTCAGCTTATGTATGTTTGACCAAGAGGCCACATAGAGGATATGACCTAGGGCCTGGGGCCAGGGTCCCTGCCGAGGAGCCTGGGATGTGCCTGAGACTCAAGGTCCACTTAGGAAGCCCACCAGAGGAGGCCTCACCTTCATGCCTAGTCATTCAGTCATGTCCAACTCTTTGCCACCATGGACTGCAGCCCGACAGGCTCCTCTGTCCACGGGATTCTCCGGGCCAGAATACTGGAGTGGGTTACCATTTCCTTCTCTAGCCAAAAGTAAAGGGCCTTGAGCTGGCCTCTCAGAAGCCCAGAATAGAAAGAGTTTCCAGGGCTGAGAATGGTGGACCCAGGACTCCAGTTCCACTTACCAAGGAGGCCATGGTGGCCGTGAATGGCCTCCTGGGAGCTGCCCTCTGCCCACAACCGCCTGAAGGCCTTGGTGGGATAGGCCAGGGGCTGGGGTTAGGTGAGTTGAGATTGTCCTGGAAACCCTTTTGCTGATTCTGCAATACCAGAAAGGAAGGTTCTGAGTCAAGGCTTTCTTGGCCTTTGTTTTCTTCAGGTGGGGAAGTGGGCCTGCATCTCCCTTGCAGGTGTCAGCATCAGGGAGAGAGCCAGGGTGGGCCACAGTGCTCCAAAACCTGGTGAGACCAGGGATTTAGCCTTACCCCTGACCCTGCCCAGCTCTCCTGCCCCAAACTGATGGCTCAGCTCTCTCGCTGAAAAGGTGTGATTCAGCCCAAAGCAGGAGCCCTCTCTCTCTCTCAATGGGGATCAAAACAGACAAGAAGGTGATTAATGGAACCTGCCAGGCCTGGAATGACGATCCTCCCGGGGCTGAAGAGCAGGTTCAGCCAACGCCCCTCAGAGGAACAATAATCACAGGTCCTCTGGAGGCCCACGGTGGCCAGGACACGCCTCTCTCTCAGGGTCAGGGCACAGCCCCTCCCCACCCCTCCCGAGGAGGGTATGTGATGCCTTGACACAGAAATGCCTTCCTCTGACCACGAAGTGAACCCCAGGACCCACAGACCCAGGGACACCTGCCAGCCCTCCTAGAGGGACCTGGGCAGAGAACCATATGGGGGACTCTGTTTCTCCTCTCTCAGCCCTGGGTCAGATGGGACAGGACTCAGTGATGGGGCTGAGGCCCTGCTCACGGGTCTAAAGCTCCCTTCTTTGCTTTCTTGCAAACTACAGATTTAGTCCCCTCCTCTATAACATTTCCAGGGAAAGGGAGGGAAAGCCCCATGCATGAGTAACCCTGCAGAAGAGCCTCATCTTGACAAGTTGTCACTGAGTCTGCACAACGACAGGTGAGGGGTTTTATTTGGCCCCTTTTTATAGATGAAGCAGCTGAGGGAAACTAAGTCACTAGTCCAAGGTTGCCGTGAAGTCAAGATTTAAGCTGGCATCTGGCTCTCACTATCCTACTGGTTGGTGTCTCCAAGCCTTGCTGCAAACTCAATGTCTGATCTCTGAGTATCCCATTCCGTATACGTTTAAAAATAATAAAATAACACTAGCTAACATCTTGAACACTCTATAAAACACATTACATGCATGACTTTATTTGGTCCTTTTAACAACTCTATTATTTTAATCATATCCTTTTTGCAGATGAGGAATGAAGGCCCAGAGGGGCAGATGGCATTGCCCCAACCTGACTATATCGGAGCCAAGATTCAAACCTCTGGCTCTAGGGTCTGCACCCTTAACCACTGCCTTAATCCCTCTCAGGCCAGTGCTAGCACCGTCCCATCCAGAGACCAGCCCCTGTTGCCCTCGCCATTCTCAGGCCTCCTCTCACCCAGGCCCCACATGGTGGATGGATGGTCCTGCAGCCCCCAGAGGTTAGGCCTGTGCACTGATGGCCGGGTGCTCAGCCTGTCTGCTGTCTGACCTGATTTCTCGGGTACTTCGGGGCATTTCCTGGGTACTCACTCGGTGCAGAATGTCAAAACCTAAATGGCAGTAGAAAATTTCCCATTCAACCCCCTCATTTCACAGGTGGGGGAAACTGAGACTTGGATGCAAAGACCCAGGGCAATGGGAAAGGAAGAGAAATACATGGATTTCTAGGTCAACCACTGATTCATTGGGGGCCTTCCAATGAGATGACTTCTAAGTTTCCTTCAGCAATGCCCTCTAGGGCTCTGGTTCTCAAAGATTTAGCCAGAGTCACCAGACTGTTCATCTGTAGAGCTGAGGCCTAAACCCCGCTTCCAGCTCCTCACCAGACCTCTTGCTTGAATCTTGGATCAGGCTCCTGCCTCCTCCTCTCTCTCCCTGGACCACAAGGGGTCTGGAGCCCAGGCTAGCTGTGCACGCATGTGCACGCTCAGTCACTTCAGTCATGTCTGGCTCTTTGTGAGCCCATGGACTGTAGTCTGCCATAGGATTCTCTAGGCAAGAATACTGGAATGCATTGCCATGCCCTCCTCTAGGAGATCTTCCTGACCCAGGGATCGAACCCACGTCTCCTCTGTCTCCTGCACTGCAGGCAGATTCTTTACTCACTGAGCCACCTGGGAAGCCCCCAGTCTTGTTGACCACCTCCCAAAGGGTCTTAAGTTCCCCAACTGGAAAGAGTCACCTTATAAAAGGCAGACCCTGCCCAGATGGTGGACCCAGGCTCTCTGGGCACCCTGCATCCTCAGAGACACCTGCTTGACACAGCAGTCCTCAGGAGCCTTCTTCAGATTAGCCTCAGAGTCTCAGGGCTTTTTATTTCTACATACTCAGCTTTCTAAAATCCCTGTTATTACCGCCCAAGTTCTCCGGAAATCCATAGAGGCCAGTACAGGCTTTGAATTAAGTGGACCTGAGTTCCAGCCCTACGTCTGCCACAGACTGGCTGTGTGACCTTGGGAAAGTTACTCAACCTTTCAGTGCCTTGGTGGCCATAACAGAAAAACAAGCATCAGATGAGTGAGTATCTGAGAAGCACCTGACACCCCGGAGCTCCCAGCAGGCGGAAGGTTCCTCTCCCCTCCCTGTTACAAATGTGGAAATGCAAGCTTCTCATTGTTAGATGACCCACCAGAATATTCTTTGGTCCTCCATCCTGTGCCAACTCATTGCTTCGCCTCCCTCTCTGGTTCTTGCAGCCAGCATGCCACCTGCAGCAGCCAGACAGGTAACAGCTGGTGGCATTCTGGTCTTATTTCCCCCATTCAGTCATACATTCCCTGAAGACAGGGGCTTTGTCAAATATACCTCTGAATACCTTTCCCGGCAGAGGCCAGTGCTGGCTAACTGCCTAAAAGTTGTTTCAGAGACACGTTGTCTGCTGGCTTTAAATGAGAAGGAATATCTAGCAGAAATGGTATCCAGTGAGGTCACCCCAGCTCCAAATCTCATGGGAAAAGCTGGCATCATTTTCCTTCGTGCAGCCAGCTGCCCAGGGAGAGACAGGTGACCCCTAGGTGGGCACACGCCCAAGACACGAGTGAATGTCCAGAGCCATGCCTATAGCAGGAAGGAGCAAAATAGAAAAAAGGTCATGCACTCGTGCAATAAATATTTCCTGAGCAGCCCCGCTGAGGACTCAGCTGTGCATGGAGCAGACACCGCCCCTGCTGCCACAGGTCTCCCAGGTCAGGCTCCCCCCTGAGGTCTCAGGATGAAGAGCAGCTCATCAAAAACCTCAAGATCATCTCGTCCAATCAGAATCTTCCATGTAAAGATGGGGAGACTGAGACCCAGAGGGGGACAGGGATTCAGAGTCCTCAGTGAGAAAGGTGGGCATGCCCCATGCCTGCTCTGGGAAGGCCAGCCTTAACCCAGGACACGCCCAGAGCCCTAATCCCTAGTCCCAAAGCTGCCCTCTCATCAGCAGAGGGAGGCCTGCTGCCTGCTTCCCAGATTGGCTGGAAACTTAACCCAACCTCCATCCAGGGACAAGCAAGAGGTGGCTGTCTATGCCCGGAGACAATTTAAGGGCTCAGCCAGGCATGCACTCTCCCTGGGAGTAGGCATCTCACTTCAGGGTCAGGCAGGGGACAGAACTCGGCAAGTTGCAAGGGCCTCTCTGATAGCCCGTCCCTGAATCCCAGCAGAGCAGGCAGAGGTGCTCCAAGAAGAGAGAAGCAGCCTTCTTCCCCCTAGCTCAGGGTCTGGTCTCTGGAGGAGGCTCACTGGATGAGGGACGTCTGAGCCCCATTCTGCCCTGCACTTTTGCAGACGTGGTTATTTTTGCAATCAAAGAAGACTCTTCTGTGGCTGTTTAGGCCTGAGACCTCTCAAAAGAGACCTGGATATCAGTGATGCAAGAGCGGTAGCCCAGCACCAGCCTCAACAGTGGGGTGGGAGAGTGTCCCAAAGGGGCCTGGCTGAGCCCCAGGATGTCAGGGACATGGCACCCGGTGCTCTGGGCTTGAACCGCAGCGTGAGAGACTAAGGTTCCTTGTGAGGACAATCTTTCTGACCATATTGGCTGTGTGACACTTGAACAGTTTGCCCCTAGAGGTCAAGAAATGAGTTTCAGAGCAACACACCCTGTAAGAAAGGTGTCGCCCGCTTCTGTCGCACACCACCCCCTACCCGCCGGCATCAGGGGAAAAGTAAGGGTCTGGAATCAGAGACAGCCCCAGACCCAGCATCACTGTCCCCTAGCTTGTGGCTTCATGCCTGTGGTTTAGCTTCCATGGGCCTCAGTTTCCTCTTCTGAAAACTGCTGCTCCAGTCTGGCCTCAATTTCAAAAGCTTTTGGGAGAGGAAATGGGATACCATCCACTGAATGCCCTGTCCAGAGCCTGGCAGGGTGCGGTGTTAGTAGCTCAGTTGCGTCCGACTCTTTGCCGCCGCCTGGACTGTAGCCCCTCAGGCTCCTCTGTCCATGGAATTCGCCAGGCAAGAACACTGGAGTGGGTAGCCATTCCCTTCTCCAGGGGATCTTCCCGACCCAGGGATCCAACCCGGGTTTCCTTCATTGCAAGCAGATTCCTTACCATGGGAGTGTACAGACACTGATAAAATCCCTTTCCTCTCCCCCAGCCCCAGGGAAATCTGGCCTTGAAGTGTGCACTCAGGAGACACGTTCTAGATTAAATCCCCCTCAGAAAGAGTGGATGCCACCTTCTTTCCAGCTAGGGTTGCTGGAAGAGGAGTTTCACCCAGTGAGATCCACGGGGTGCCTCTCAGAAGGCCTGGCCCTCCCCACAAATGATCTGATTCTCAGAACAGCAGCACCTCCCATGTGATCTCCCCAGCAGGACAAAGAAACCGGTTCTCCCTCCCCTCACCCTCTCCCCTCAATCCTCTCCTGAGCCCAGTCCAACCAGGGCCCAGAGTTCTCTGTTTCCTCATTCCCTGCCCTGTGTCAGGGGCTATGGGCTTCCCTGGTAGCTCAGCTGGTAAAGAACCCATCTGCAATGCAGGAGACCCCAGGCCGATTCCTGGGTCGGGAAGATCCCCTGGAGAAGGGATAGGCTGCCCACTCCAGTATTCTTGGGCTTCCCTGGTGGCTCAGATGGTAAAGAATCTGCTGCAGTGTGGGAGACCTGAGTTCGGTCCCTGGGTCGGGAAGATCTCCTGGAGGAGGAGATGGCAAGCCACTCTAGAATTCTTGCCTGGAGAATCCCCATGGACAGAGAAGCCTGGTGGGCTGCAGTCCATGGGGTTGCAAAGAGTCAAACACAACTGAGTGACTAAGCACGAGCACATCAGGGGCTATAGATTCCAGCAGAACAGCCCCAGAGCGGAGGCAGCGAATCAGGTGTGTGTGGATATCACTGCTCTAATGGACCCTTAGGTAGAAACTGGGGACAGGGGAGCAGGATTTGGATGAAGAAGGGCAGTAAGGGCTGGAGTTGCTTTGGACTTGGAATTAGAGAAGTCAGGGAGGGCTTCCTGGAGCTGGTGTCTTTGCCTCTTGGCGCTTTCAGTGCCTTGTAGGGAGATGGCATCTTTGGGGGAATGGGGGCCAGGTTTGCAGGGGGACAGAGATGGGAAGTGGCTCAGCCATTCTAGAGGTCAGGTGTGCCCAGCTGGGAAAGAGGGGAAATTAGGGAGCTTATGTAGTGAGAGTGGAAGCAAGGGGGAAGGTCCTGGCAATTGGCTGTGAAGAACCAGGGCCTGGGATCCGAGAATAAGGCATGAACTTGGAGTCATACAGGTGTGAGGCCCAGCCCCAGCCCTACTACTTACCGTCCAGCCATGAGGCCACTGGACTAATCATCAGCCTGACTACCTCATTTGTAAGTTTCCCATCTCAACTCTAAGTTCCCTCATTTCTAAGATGGCATAATAAAGCCTGACCACCAGCAGCTGTATCAAATGAGACCCGTGAGTGCATGTGCCTAGCCCAATGCCAACCATACAGTGGTGAACCAGAGCCGTCTACGCAGTCAGTCATCCAGTAAGTGATTAATCAATGTCTCGATGTGTTTACTTTGTGTTAAGTACACCACACCACTCTAAGGAACCCTGTTTCCTGCTTCCATGATCACTAAATGGAGTCAGCCAGACAACAAGTCATCCAATCAGCCTGGCTTGTCCAAGGCGACCCAGACACCCCAAAGAGTGACTGTGCAGGGAAGAGGTCAAAGTTGGGGAGAGATGGCAGCAGGTGGGCCTTGGCCTTTCTCAGAGGCCACCAACAAGAAAAACTGGACATACTACTGAGAGATATTTGCAAAAGGAAAAGCAAGTCTTTATTGCATGGACGTGGTACAGACCATGAGCTTGTTACACAATACAGCTGTTTCTTGCACCTCCCTGCTCTACTGGAGGCAGGAAAGCTGGAGGGGGCAGGGGAGAGCACAGGAAGCACCCAACTAAGAAATGAAGGACCCCTTGGACCAGACCCTCTGAAGGCAGAGCCTGGAATTTGCTTTTCTGGTCCCTCTGGCCAGCTTTCTGCTCAGCCTGGGGAGGGCAGGGGTGGCAGGGGCGTCTCCCCTGCACTGAGCTGTTAGATTTCTCTCTTTCTGGAAGAAACCACCTTTCCGTCCACAGACTCCTCAACGTTGATGCGGACCTTGCCGCCACCGCCACCTCCCAGGGAGGCTATAGAAGGAAGGGGCAAGTTTAAGAGTGGGAGACGCTCCTGTACTCCCTCCCAAGGGGGCCAGGGCCTCATCTGAGCTCTGAGAAGACTGGACAGCACCCCTGAGAATGGCCATCTGCCAATCCTTCCAGAGCTGCCAGGACGACTGGTGCTGAATTACTCATCAAAGAGATGGGCGGGAGCAGTGGCAGGTATGCCCTGCAGTGAGCAAGAATGTCAGCGCTTTTAAGCGGCACATAAACAGGAAGTAATCCTGGGCATCTATCCATAAGTACGGGGCTTCCCAGGTGGCACTAGTGGTAAAGAACATGCCTGCCAGTGCAAGAGACATAAAAGTCATGGGTTTGATTCCTGGGTCGTGAAGATCCCTTGGAGGAGGGCATGGAAACCCACTCCAGTATTCTTGCCTACGGACAAGAACAGCCTGGTGGGCAACAGTCCATAGCGTCGCAAAGAGTCGTACATGACTGACATGACTTAGCGTGCATGCATCCAAAAGTACGTGAAGGTGGGGCCTAGGCAGGAGCTATGCCCTGGATAAAGTTTGCTCGTCCTGGAAGATTCTCCATAAATATTCAACCCCAACCCTAGCAGGGACTGACAGAGGGCTCATTGGAGGAAGAAGTACCTATTGGAGGGGCATCTCCCCACCCTACTTGGATGCTTGGTCTCTTTCTCCTTCCTCCCCATTCCAAGGGTATTTGTGACTTCAACAGTTTCTCTCCCCGCTCAACTCAGGAAGAGGTAAGCCTCTTACCTTCTCCAGTACCAATGCCAGCCATCCTGCAAGAGAGATGGAAGCAGATGTAAGCAAAGGACAGAAGCTCAGGTCTGCCTACAGGGAGACAGCTAAGCAGTCTTCTCCACCCCTACCCCCATATCTGACTTCTCTAAAGGCTGGGACATCCTGCAGGCCCTCCAGACCTGCCACCCCCAAGCAGATAGATTCTAATCTTTAATAACACCCATCCATTTCCTTTAGGAAATGGAAGTGAAGTCGCTCAGTCGTGTCCGACCCTCAGCGACCCCATGGACTGCAGCCTTTCAGGCTCCTCCATCCATGGGATTTTCCAGGCAAGAGTGCTGGAGTGGATTGCCATTTCCTTCTCCAGGGGATCTTCTCGACCCAGGAATCGAACCAGGGTCTCCCGCACTGCAGGCAGAGGCTTTACCATCAGAGCCACCGAACCAGCATCAAATCCAAGACTACTAGCCCAACTGTATCATTTACAGAAGGCACACAGAACCAGGGAGGTGACGTGACCTGCCCAAGGTAATAGCTGATGACCAGAGCACAGAGTCCAGAACCTCTGACTCCGTGTTCTGCTCTCTTTTCACTGTACACACTGCTGTCCCCTTGAGATGACTCTCCACCCTAACCCCTCACTCCCCCTCTGCACCCCAGCCCCTGCCTGGCATCCTGGCCCTCCAGCAGGCTGCGGTAGGTGGCGATCTCCTGTTCCAGCCGCGTCTTGATGTCCAGCAGCATCTTGTACTCCTGGTTCTGGCACTCCATCTCACTGCGGAGCTCGCTCAGCTGGGCCTCGATGCTGCTGATGAGGCCCTGGATCTGCTGCAGCTGTGCGGCATAGCGGCACTCCGTCTCTGCCAGTGTGCTCTCCAGCCCGGCTTTCTAGTGGGCAGCAGACCAGAGACACTACATCAGGCTAGATAGGAAGCCATCAAGGGCTTGGGGAGACAGGCCAAATGGATTGCATGGAACCTTCCCCGGAGGGAGCTTGGGGACACCAATGCTTAAAGCAGCCATGAAGGGTCGCAGAGGTGGGGAGGGGGAGGCTTGGCAGGAGGAAGAGGGGCATAGCAGGGAGCCAGACCATGCTGAGCTGGGACTGCAGCTCGATCTCCAGCCCCTGGATCGTGCGTCTCAGGTCTGTGATCTCCGACTTGCTGGTCTGGATCATCTCTGTGTTGGAGGCCACCTCCTTATTCAGCTCCTCCGTCTATAGGTCACACACAAGAGAAGTGAGCTCCATGGGCCTCCCAGGGGCTCAGGAAGCTGAGGAGAGGCCCACCAGTCAGACCCACCTTGCTAAAGAACCAGGCCTCAGCATCCCGGCGGTTCTTCTCCGCCATGGCCTCGTACTGCTCCCTCATTTCTGACAGCACACGGGTCAGGTCCACGCCTGGCACTGCATCCATCTCCACGTTGACCTGGCCAGCCAGCTGGTTGCTGAACTCCTTCATCTCCTTCAGGGGAGGGAGGATAGGCATTCAGAGACAGAAGGCAGAAGCCAGAGCTAAGTCTGGGGTCCCACATGCCAATCCTGGCTCCATCACTAATCACTAACACACCACGTGACCTCAGTTCTGCCCCGTACCCACCCTGGCCTCCGTTTCCCATGCCACATGAAGAGGTTTGATCGCTCAGGCCTCTTAGCTAGGCACTCCATCTCACTGCGGAGCTCGCTCAGCTGGGCCTCGATGCTGCTGATGAGGCCCTGGATCTGCTGCAGCTGTGCGGCATAGCGGCACTCCGTCTCTGCCAGTGTGCTCTCCAGCCCGGCTTTCTAGTGGGCAGCAGACCAGAGACACTACATCAGGCTAGATAGGAAGCCATCAAGGGCTTGGGGAGACAGGCCAAATGGATTGCATGGAACCTTCCCCGGAGGGAGCTTGGGGACACCAATGCTTAAAGCAGCCATGAAGGGTCGCAGAGGTGGGGAGGGGGAGGCTTGGCAGGAGGAAGAGGGGCATAGCAGGGAGCCAGACCATGCTGAGCTGGGACTGCAGCTCGATCTCCAGCCCCTGGATCGTGCGTCTCAGGTCTGTGATCTCCGACTTGCTGGTCTGGATCATCTCTGTGTTGGAGGCCACCTCCTTATTCAGCTCCTCCGTCTATAGGTCACACACAAGAGAAGTGAGCTCCATGGGCCTCCCAGGGGCTCAGGAAGCTGAGGAGAGGCCCACCAGTCAGACCCACCTTGCTAAAGAACCAGGCCTCAGCATCCCGGCGGTTCTTCTCCGCCATGGCCTCGTACTGCTCCCTCATTTCTGACAGCACACGGGTCAGGTCCACGCCTGGCACTGCATCCATCTCCACGTTGACCTGGCCAGCCAGCTGGTTGCTGAACTCCTTCATCTCCTTCAGGGGAGGGAGGATAGGCATTCAGAGACAGAAGGCAGAAGCCAGAGCTAAGTCTGGGGTCCCACATGCCAATCCTGGCTCCATCACTAATCACTAACACACCACGTGACCTCAGTTCTGCCCCGTACCCACCCTGGCCTCCGTTTCCCATGCCACATGAAGAGGTTTGACCGCTCAGGCCTCTTAGCTCTGAGGGTCTCTCCTCCTCTCTAGTCTCTGGTCCTGCCAAGGGAGGACCTCAGACAGTAGGGCCCTTCTATGAGCTCATGAAACAGATCAGGACAGAAGCACCCACTGGCTACCTGCCCTGTAAATGCATCAGAGAAGATAAGGAGTCTGGGTCACCAGTGATCCTTCCCTCCATGGGGACCTCTGTGTGGGCAGGTGCATAATGAAACCACTCAGCCCTCCAGCCAACTAAGAAGAGTCCCCAGTGGCCCCACTTTGTCTGCCACCAGCCCCAGCCCCTGCCTGATCCTCACCTCCTCGTGGTTCTTCTTCAGGTAGGCCAGCTCCTCGTTCAGGCTCTCGATCTGCATCTCCAGGTCGGTCTTGCTCAGGGTCAGCTCGTCCAGCACCCTGCGCAGGCCGTTGATGTCGGCCTCCACGCTCTGGTGCAGGGCCATCTCATTCTCATACCTGGAAAGGAAGAGGAAACCCAAGTGAGGAGGGTTAAGCGGTCTGGACCACTTGAGCTGGGGGACAATGCGGAAGGAACGTACTTGAGTCTGAAGTCGTCCGCAGCCAGCCTGGCATTGTCAATCTCCAGAATGACCCGGGAGTTGTCGATGGCAGCCGCCAGGATCTGCAGGATAAAGGGAGCTGGTGTTAAGAGGGCCCCTCCCTCTCCCCTGCTGCTCTCCCTGCCCTGCACCTCACATGGGACCCTTCACTGACTATCTCCCCTCTGATACCAGCAACAGTAGGCTGTAGGGTCCCCAGGCAGAATCCAGCCATCCCAGGCCACCCTCCTGATCTCTGGGACAGGAAAGACCAAGGAGCCAGTGTGGCAGGGCATGCCCTGTGGGAACTTCCTGGCCAGGAGCAGGGTGACCTCTTGGGGTGCTCCACCAGCCTCCCCCAGTGGACAACTCATGGTCGCTGGCCTCCTGCACACCTTAACACAGCCATGCATCTATAGAACATTCCAGTCAGTGGGAACCTGGAGGTGCAAGTGAGTGAAGGGTGAGTGAGGAGCTGCCAGAGTCCATGCCCAGTCCCAGGTCTCCTAAGGCTTTTGCCACCAAAGACTTTCAGAGGGTGAGGCAGGCGGTCCTAGCGTTCAGGACTCCTAGGACCAGAGTTTCATCTCTGCACCCTTATTCTTGCAAAAAGCAGCAAAGGAGCACTCTAGACAGAGCCCCACTGGTGTGAGCACTGCTCCCATCTCGGCCCCTACTGGTCCAGACCAGATTCTCAGGATCCCCAGCACTGCCAGGCTGAGCAAAGTGTGCCCCCATCCACATCTGGAACGCATTCCCCCACTTGCCAAGGTTACACTTCATTGCCTGGGCAGAAAAGGATTTCCCCCGGGGCAGCTGGTACCAGCTACCTGCTCCCCTCTCCCTAAAAGCGAAGGCCTCACTTGTCCCGGAGTTCATCCATGGTCTTGAAGTAGGGGCTGTAGTCACGCTCCGGGCTGGTCGGGCTCTGTCTCTGGTACCAGTCTCTGATCTTCACCTCCAGGTCGGCGTTGGCCTCCTCCAGGGCACGCACCTTCTCCAGGTAGGAGGCCAAGCGGTCGTTGAGATTCTGCATGGTGATCTTCTCGTTTCCAGAGAGGAGGCCGCCATCTCCACCGCCGAAGTCACCAAAGCCTCCACCAAAACCCCCACCAAAGCCACCTCCGAAGCCACCCCCATAACCACTACCAGCCCCTCCACCAAAGCCACCCCCATAGCCCCTGCTGACCCCGACGAGACAAACCTGGCAGAAGAAGCTGAGATAGTGCGGCTCCCACCACCCCCATAGAGACTCCCTCCACCAAAGCTTCCTCCCCCAGCCAGAAGGGAACCCCCCCGTGTAGAGCCACCCCCAAAAGTGGAGGAAGAAGTCTGCAAAAGCGTGGTGGCCATGGCCAAGCAGCAGTGCTGAGCTCTCAGCAGCACGAGAGAAGCTGGCAGGAGGCACGGGCTGGGCTGAAACCTGAGGGCTGCGCCTGCCACCCCCAGCCCCAGGGCTCCTTATATATCCCTCCCAGGGGGGTGTGGGATTGCGTCTCCTCCCCCAAAGGGAAGCCAACTCCTGCGTTCCTGACAAACACAGCTGCCTACACACCTCACCGTGGCTGGTATGGGGTTTTTCTTTTCTTCCTTTTTTTTTTTTTTTAAATGCAACAAAGGAGATGATTCAGAATGAGTGGTGTTTTGCCCCAGGCCATGATTTTAACACTTGGTTTACAGGTTCATCTCTACACTCCACGGATCGTAGGAACCTCGCATCACGTTTGCCAGGCCTCCGCCTGCCTGCCGTGTTAGTGGCTCAGGCCAACTCCTCCCTCGCCTGGACTTCTCTGCTGCTTCCAGCCCAGGACCCTCGCCCCCAGGCAGCTGGCTCCTGGCTCGCAGTTTGGGAGTTCACTGCGCAGGGCTGCTCCATGCGGTCCCTTTCACAGATCCTGTGTCTAAACCTGCCAGGCTCTGGGGATTGGTGGGCAAGGTGCATGGAAGAAGGTAGGGGCCATGGGCATAAACTGAGGACGGGAGAGGGAGCCTGAGTCTGGTACCAGCTAGACCAGAGGGGCGAACATCTGTCACTTCCCTGACCCTACAAATGGACTCTTCTCCTCCCCTCTTCACCTCCTCTCCTCCCCCATCTACAGACCCCTCCTACTTCTCCAGCTCCCCCGGCCCCCTGTCCCACTGCACTGGCATTCCCACAAAAGCCAGCCAGCTCGGGGCTGACAAGGGGCTGATTGATAATCCACCACCTGCCAACTACATGTCACTGAACCTTTACTTGTTCCTGGGACGAGTTGGGGCAAACCTCTCTAGATAAGATGGGAGCAAGTTCCAGAAAGCCCCTGCCTTCACCAGCGAGAGGCATGTCGCTGCACAGCGGGCCCAGATTAGCCCTGTTTGTCCTGTGAAGCGCCGCAGGGCTGGGGAAGGGCTCAACCCAGAGGGCTGTACGTGCCTGAGCACTGCTGAGAGGGCGGAGATGGGGAAGCCTGGCAGGCGGACTGGAAGGCCCCTCCGAGATCTAGAAGGTCAAAGCACCACCTCAAAGAGCAGGCTGCTGAAGCCAGAAAGGGGAGCCCAGCGCTCAGGAGAGCCCTCTGGTCTGCCACCAGCTTGGGGGCTTTGTGTGCACAGAGACCTGTGGGCAGTGCCACGGGAAGCGTGGCCTGGCCCCCTGGCCTTGGCTCTGCGGTTTAAAGAAAGCCAGGGGTGGGGAAGTGAGCCAGATCAGGCTGGAGCAGCAGCAGATTTCTTGGCCCGGAGCAGCGGCATCATGAAGCAGACGGTGCTCTGGAATCCCTCAAACCCAAGTTCAAGCCCGGCTCCATGCGTCACTGCTTGGGAACCTTGGACTTGGAAATTTTCAAGTCTCAGTTTCCTTCTGGAAATGGATCCTCTCAACTCCCACTAACAGAGAAGCCCTGAAGCCCAAGAGCCTCCATCCTGCTCCTCATCTTCTGAGGGGCCAGATAGGGGCATGCACGTCCAACACAGGACTCTTATGTACCCTTCTCCTGGGGGGACATGGGGGGACATTGTTATCTTTTTGCCCTTGAGCATTAGATCCGCCCTGTGAGTGGGCATCTCACTCTTCCATATTCTTCCCTAAGCATCACCTGTGGGCAATGCAAATCGTTGTCATCATTGCTCTAATAACAGTAATCGTAGGCTTCCACTGCACACTTGATAATTTACAAAGCACTCTACACCCGTGCCTCCTCCAGTCCTTATGGCTCAGAAGATATTCCCTGCCGCATTTCAGAAGGATGAAAACGGGACTCAGAGAAGGGAAGCCATTTGTACAAGATGGCACAGCTAGCAAGGGGGTATCAACAGGACTCAGTGGACCCTCTGACACTCCAATCAAACAGGAGACAGGAAAAGAAGGTGCTCCCCTCCTCTGCCAGACCTCAGAATCCTGCACCTGGGCTGGGCTGATGGAGGGGCGGGGACGTCCTGGTGGAGACAGGGAGGGGTCCCCTCCCTCACATCACACTGAGCCCGCTGCTGAGTGCTGGGCTTGGACAGTGTGGTATTGTCTCGTGGGTGAGAGGATAGTGTCTTTTCCTCTGAAAGAAAAATAATCAAACTCAGATCAGCCATAGCTCATTAAAGCCTCTGCAGACATGACGGCCCCAGCAATTACCACGGGAAAAATTACGTGCCATCACCCCGGGGTGAGGGAGAGCTGGACCCCAGCCACCTTCTCTCTGCACCCTGACTCACCTCCAGCAGCCCCTCGAGGGGGCTTTCTCTACACAGTCTCAGGCCCAGGCTGAGTGGAGCTGCCCCGGTCACAAATTCCTGGTTTCGGTCCAAACGGTTCCTATGAGCTCAAGGTCTGGGCAGCCGGGACCTCCTCATTAGCACCAGGAGGGGATGGCCAGGTGAGGGTGGAGATCAAGCTCCATTTGGCTCCTGTGCAGACTGTAGCCCGGGGCCCTGGAGACTGCGCCAGTTTCTGTCCTTGGCCCACTCCAGACAGACAGGTGGTCCCCAGAACGAGCTTTCCCTCCTCGGAATGGGACAGGGCAGCCCAGTGGAAAGAGCCTGGGCTGGACTCCACCTGGGTGTGACTAAACAGCTCCGAGTCAGGTTCACGACTTAAAATTGGGTCATTTTCCCACTTATATGAGGTACAGGGAAAAGTCAAAAGCATAAAGACAGGTGTTGCCAGGGGTGGGGAGGGAGAATGGAGCGTTACTGTTTAATAGGTATAAAGTCTCATTTTTACAAGATGGAAAGAGTTATGAGGATGGAGGGTAGTGATGGTTGTACAACAATGTGATGTGTTTAATGCCACAGAGCTGTACAGTGAGAAATGGGTGAGATGGTGAAGTTCGTTATGAGTGTTTTGCAGCGATAAAAAAAGAAAGGGGAGGGAGAAAACCCACTCACCTCATTAACACCGGCCCCAGCTACCAATTCACAGTGAGCATTCGAGGCACAGGGGGAGTGGGGGGTCTCCATGGAAGTTACAATCCTCCCTCGCCTCCTCCAGTCCCCAGGGAGATTCTCGGGACAAAGAGTGCATGCCCTGGGGCCTGGAGAATTCCTCATTTCTCTTTTATTAGTTTTGTGGCTATGTGTAATCAAGCCTCCTCATTCCGAGCCTCAGTCTACCAGTCGGAAAAATGGAAATAACTCCTGTCCAATCTGACTCACGACAGAGTGAGATGGCAGACCGGAAACATTTACACACTGAAGTGACTGTGATGACCCTTCCCTCCCCCAAATCCCCTCCTCCTTCCTCTCTCTCTCTCTGCTCTACCCCAGCTGCTTCTGTCAACACAGTACCCGTAGTTTCAGCTCCCAGACTGAGATGGGAAAGTGCCTCCCACCCCATCCCCCCACACACAAAGGAAGGCTTTATTCCTATCACCCAGACCTGAGACCCAGTCACCAGCCCCACCTGTGTGGGCCCAGACCCCGCCCCACAGTCACATTCCTGGAGCCTCTGGGACATAGAGGAGGGTTTCAGCTCTGACAAGAGAGGCTTTCATGAACAGGGGACAAATATCTCCGGGCAGTCCCAGCCTCGGGGTGCAGCCAGGCCTCTGGTCTCTAGCTCCGAGGCCTCCACAGTGAGGTAGGAGGAGGGGACCGTAGGTGCCAATGTCCAGGAAGTCCAGAGCGGGAAAAGCTGAGGAGGTGGCGGAAGGGACTCCTGTCCCCTGGCTGCTGCAGGGGAGACGGAAAGTGCTGGTCTGGGGTCACCAGTCTGTGATTTGAAGCAAGCTAATGAGCCTACACCAGACAGACAGGTGGTCCCCAGAACGAGCTTTCCCTCCTCGGAATGGGACAGGGCAGCCCAGTGGAAAGAGCCTGGGCTGGACTCCACCTGGGTGTGACTAAACAGCTCCGAGTCAGGTTCACGACTTAAAATTGGGTCATTTTCCCACTTATATGAGGTACAGGGAAAAGTCAAAAGCATAAAGACAGGTGTTGCCAGGGGTGGGGAGGGAGAATGGAGCGTTACTGTTTAATAGGTATAAAGTCTCATTTTTACAAGATGGAAAGAGTTATGAGGATGGAGGGTAGTGATGGTTGTACAACAATGTGAGTGTGTTTAATGCCACAGAGCTGTACAGTGAGAAATGGGTGAGATGGTGAAGTTCGTTATGAGTGTTTTGCAACGATAAAAAAAGAAAGGGGAGGGAGAAAACCCACTCACCTCATTAACACCGGCCCCAGCTACCAATTCACAGTGAGCATTCGAGGCACAGGGGGAGTGGGGGGTCTCCATGGAAGTTACAATCCTCCCTCGCCTCCTCCAGTCCCCAGGGAGATTCTCGGGACAAAGAGTGCATGCCCTGGGGCCTGGAGAATTCCTCATTTCTCTTTTATTAGTTTTGTGGCTATGTGTAATCAAGCCTCCTCATTCCGAGCCTCAGTCTACCAGTCGGAAAAATGGAAATAACTCCTGTCCAATCTGACTCACGACAGAGTGAGATGGCAGACCGGAAACATTTACACACTGAAGTGACTGTGATGACCCTTCCCTCCCCCAAATCCCCTCCTCCTTCCTCTCTCTCTCTCTGCTCTACCCCAGCTGCTTCTGTCAACACAGTACCCGTAGTTTCAGCTCCCAGACTGAGATGGGAAAGTGCCTCCCACCCCATCCCCCCACACACAAAGGAAGGCTTTATTCCTATCACCCAGACCTGAGACCCAGTCACCAGCCCCACCTGTGTGGGCCCAGACCCCGCCCCACAGTCACATTCCTGGAGCCTCTGGGACATAGAGGAGGGTTTCAGCTCTGACAAGAGAGGCTTTCATGAACAGGGGACAAATATCTCCGGGCAGTCCCAGCCTCGGGGTGCAGCCAGGCCTCTGGTCTCTAGCTCCGAGGCCTCCACAGTGAGGTAGGAGGAGGGGACCGTAGGTGCCAATGTCCAGGAAGTCCAGAGCGGGAAAAGCTGAGGAGGTGGCGGAAGGGACTCCTGTCCCCTGGCTGCTGCAGGGGAGACGGAAAGTGCTGGTCTGGGGTCACCAGTCTGTGATTTGAAGCAAGCTAATGAGCCTACCCGGAGAAGGCAATGGCACCCCACTCTAGTACTCTTGCCTGGAAAATCCTATGGATGGAGGAGCTTGGTAGGCTGCAGTCCATGGGGTTGCTAAGAGTCGGACACGACTGGGCGACTTCACTTTCACTTTTCCCTTTCATGCATTGGAGAAGGAAATGGCAACCCATTCCAGTGTTCTTGCCTGGAGAATCCCAGGGACGGGGGAGCCTGGTGGGCTGTCGTCTATGGGGTCGCACAGAGTTGGACACGACTGAAGCGACTTAGCAGCAGCAATGAGCCTACCAAGTCCCATGGGAAACGGTGAGAAAAGCACCTCCTTCCGGTTGAACACCCAGTGTGGCGGGGTCCGAGGTCTCCTCAGGGCAGTGCTGGGCACAAGCAGCAGCAAGAGTCGCTGTGTCCAGAGGAGAGCTTCTGCCTCGCTTGGCCCCTCCCTCACAGGGTCAGCCTGCTGTTACAGACAGACCCACGGGCCTGAATAGACCCGCTAAGCTTGAATCTCTCAGCTGGGGAAAGTGGGACTTATTTACCTTTAATTGGCCTCTGTTCTTGGCAGCTGAGCTATAAACCACAGAGGCAGGACCATACCCACCCAAGGGCAGAGTTGTACCAGGAAGCTGGGACGTGCATTCCCTTGTGGGCCCAGGACTGACCCCAGGCAAGCCAGTTTGGAGGTCTGTGTGGGAGGTCCAGGTCACAGCTGGGTCCTGTTCCAGGCTCTGGGCCCAGGTATGGGCTGGTGGCCGTAAAAGGTTTATACGGGCTGCCAGGGGATGGATGGTGTCGGTACACGTGTACGTACATGCTTTGACGGGGCAGCCTCTGCAGCCTGGCTCTGAGCTGATGCCTGCCCTCTGACCCAAAGTCTCAGCTTGTTTCTCCTCGAGTGTCAGGAGGAACTGCCTCAGGGGATCCCAGTCCTAGGCCTTTACACAGAGCAAGACTGGAATGTATTGAGGAAATGGCACAGGGATTATCATCCTAAGAATCAGGGGTACAGGGGTGGCACCTGGGTTAAGAATCAGGAAACGTGGATTCTGGTCCTAGCTCTGCCGTTAGTTGTTGTGAGGCCTTGGTCAAGTTACTTAACCTCTCTGAGCCTGTTTCCTGCTGTATATAGGATATAACTTGTTAAGCCATTTCAGTCATGTCTGACTCTTTGCAACCCTATGGGCTTTGATTAAATGGCACTTAGTAGGTGCTCAGTAAACATTAATTACAGATAAACACACACCACCCTTGGGGGGAGTTCAGTGGGAAAAAACAAACACTAAATCTGGAAACAAAAACCACAGTTTCAAATCCCACCCTTGCCTTGCATTAGAACAGTATAGATACACAACAAACACATGAGTCTGACTCTGTGACCCCATGGACTACAGCCCTCCAGGTTCCTCTGTGCGTAGAATTCTCCAGGCAAGAAAACTGCAGTAGGTAGCTATCCCCTTCTCCAGGGGATCTTCCCAACCCAGGGATCATACTTGGGTCTCCTTCATTGCAGGCGGAATCTTTACCATCTGAGTCACCCAGGAAGCCCTATCCTTCCATAAAATGGTAGCAATGCTTATTTCACAAGCTTGTTTTAGGGAACTGGTGAGATAAGTGAAGACCTCTGGAAAGTGAAATTATGGTAATAGCTACAGTTTGTTCCCTTTCCTGAGACATGGTGTACTGTGGTTCAAATGAAACCTGAACAATAAAACCCGAACAGTGCCAAGGCCGGGCCCACCTCCATGGACTGAAATAAGAAACCCAACGTCCATCTTCCTTTGGGCCATAAAGTTTTATTGGCAGGTCAGGGGGAGAGGAAAGGGTAAGGGGCCCTCCCCTCCCATGCCTCTACCCAGGAGAATTCCTTCTGCAGCAGAGCAGGAAAGCCAGGAGGCCGCCGGACTCAGAGGGCCTTTGCGAGGGACAGGTCGTTGTAGTAGGCATCCTGGCCCTCCAGCAGGTTGCGGTAGGTAGCAATCTCCTGCTCCAGCCGGGTCTTGATGTCCATGAGGTGTTGGTACTCCTGGTTCTGCCGCTCGGTATCAGCTCGCACGTCACTCAGCTGGGCTTCGATACCGCTGATCAGCGCCTGGATCTGCGCCAGCTGGGCTCCGAAGCGGGCCTCTGTTTCCGCCAGTGTGCCTTCCAGGGCAGCTTTCTGAACGCAGAGAGAGGGAAGAAGGCTCAGCAGAGCCTGGTGCCCAGAAAGGGTCCAGGCAGAGCCACCACCCAGGCTGCCCAAGGCTACAAGGACATAAGTGTGAATCCACAAGGCAGAGGGTACCTACCATGCTGAGCTGAGACTGCAGCTCGATCTCCAGACCCTGGAGGGTGCGCCGCAGGTCAGTGACCTCCGTCTTGCTGATCTGCAGCTGCTCCGTGTGGCCAGCAACCTCCCTGTTCAGCTCCTCGGTCTGCAATGAAAGGAGGCAGAGGGAATAGCACTGATTCAGACCCTTGCCCAGGAGCATGAAGCCACTTCTCCAGGGAGCACCTGCCGCCCCCTCCATACCTTGCTGGTGAACCAGGCCTCAGCATCCTTCCGGTTCTTCTCAGCCATGACCTCATATTGGCTTCTCATGTCACTCAGGATCTTGGCTAGGTCGATGCCCGGAACAGAATCCACCTCCACACTGACCTGGCCCCCCACCTGGCCCTTCAGCACACTGATTTCCTGGAAAGATACAGCAGAGATGGGCATGTCAGGACCCAGAGCCTGCTGGGCCTGAGCCAGGTCACTCCCCGATACCCCAGGCCATGGGGGGAGAGGCTGGTTTTCAGGTGCAGACCTAGGACCCAGCACTGGGGGACACCAGTGCTGTTACCACCATCTGCTGTTAGAACCCTTGAGAGCCACAATCCACACTCAGGGTCAGGTCAAGAGGGCCACAAATGTGGCCACGGTCAGAGGATACAGGCTAAAAATGTCCTTATCTGGGGAACTGGGCTAGGGTGGATGGGATGCCCAGCGTGAAACCCACCTCCTCGTGGTTCTTCTTCAGGTAGGCCAGCTCCTCCTTCAGGCCTTCAATCTGCATCTCCAGATCAGTCCTGGCCAGGGTCAGCTCATCCAGCACCCGGCGCAAGCCATTGATGTCAGCCTCCACGCTCACGCGCAAAGCTTGCTCCGTCTCAAACCTTTCAGAGGAAATAGTCATAGTCATGCCAGCATTTCCTCTGCACCTCTGAAGATTTCCCCACCTCCCCTGGGCTCAAGGCCCCATGGGGGATGGAAAGTGCTTTAGACCAGCTAGGGTAGGTGAGGGAAGCATCAATTTCCTCCCATGGCTCTGAGCCCCCGAAGGGACTGCCTCCCCTCCCCTGCTCTGGCTTCTGCAGCCCCCAAAGTAGAGACACTTACTTGGTGCGGAAGTCATCTGCAGCCAGACGGGCATTGTCGATCTGCAGGACTATCTTGGAGTTCTCAATGGTGGCACCGAGAATCTGGGAGATAGAATGCAAGAGGTTGGCACCAGTTCAGCATATAGGCAATGCCCACCCACTTTCTTCCCAGAGAAGCAAAGGAGTGCGTGTGCCCCCAGGCCCCTGGAGACCAAAGCTCCAGCCACCCCAGGCTGCCTGCTCTCTGGGAGGCCTTGAAATCAGTCCAGGCCTTAGAGCTGGAACAGGAGAACATTCCTACCAAGGAGGCTGACCCCGGGGGAAGGAGATGGGCAGGGGCAGGGGAGAGCAGTAAGCCTCAGAGGGAAAAGTCTCCAAGACCTGTGCCCAGGGAAACTCTTAATGGTCTTAGGGAGGCAGCCTCTAGTGATCTGCAGACCAGATGCAGCAAAAATAGGGGTTAACCCACTGTCCTACCCCTACTCAAAGCACATTCTGCCTTCAGGGAAGGGAATTTCTTCTTTGAGCATCTGTTAAGTATCAGCACTTCGCATCTCCTCTTTCGGGTAAACTGTATTTCCCAGTGTAGGTCAAGTTGTTTACATCTCTAACTCTCCTCATCTGGGGGACTGGTCTAGGCACCTGCCACACATCACCAGGCCAGGCACAAGGTGGGTCCTGGGCTATGTTGTGGGGGCTGTGTGTTTGGAGATCCAACATGTCTGCCTGCCAATGCAGGAGACACAAGAGACTTGGGTTCCATCCCTGGGTGGGGAAGATCCCCTGGAGAAGGAAATGGCAACTGGCTCCAGTAATCTTGCCTGGAAAATTCTATTGACAGAGGAGCCTGGGGCTACAGTCCATGAGGTCGCAACGAGTTGGACACGACTGAGCACACTCGCAAGCATGCATGGCCTATGAGACTGTTAAATGTCCCACTGGCTCCTGAAACACTTCTGGACACACTCCCAGCTCCTGCTCTTCCCCGAGGGTGGACGGAGATCAAGCCCCACCCTGAAGGACCCTGAGCACCGCCCAGGAAGTGGCTGGAGCTGGGACCCGTCTCCACCCACAGAGCATTGGACCTCCGCACAGGGGTTACCCACAGAGCATTGGACCTCCGCACAGGGGTTACGTTCATCACTCTCACTCGGTCCAAGGGCCACAGTGAATGTCCCTCCTTGACCAGGGCCCAGAGTCGGCCTCTCTCATTCTTCCCAGAGCTCCTCGGAGTCCCAAGTGGCCCCCTGGGCAGAGGAGGCCTTCAGCCTGAGCGTGAGGGAAACCAGACGCCCCCGCCCCCGCCCCCGCCCAGAATAAAGGAATGCAGAGGGCCCCAATCGGGGACTACAGGAGACAGGGCTGGCCTGGTGTGGACCGAATTTCTCCCTGGCCAAACTCTTGCATATTCCTGTTGTCACGGCGACTTGGGCCCAGACCTCAGGGCAGCCCACATTGTGCCCCAACTCCCTCTGCTACTTCCGATCCCCTTTCCCAGGCCTTGCGGATCGGAGCGCCATCCTCCTCCAGCCCTGCCACACTAGCCCGCCCCGCCCTCCAGGCTTCACTTCCTGGCCCATTGTCCTGCCCCTCCTCACCTGCCGGCTCCGCTCAGCCCCACCCTGTGGGCCTCCCACATCCTAACGGGCTCGCTCCCGCCCCGCCGGGAGGTGGCTCGGGCACCCGCCGCCCCCGCCTTGGGCCTCGCCCGGCCCGCGGGGCTGGGTTTCGGCGACAGGTGCACTTCCCCCGGCCGAGCCACCGCCCACCTGGTCCCGCAGGTCCTCGATGGTCTTGAAGTAGTGGCTGTAGTCACGGGCGGGCCCGGGCCCCTGCTTCTGGTACCAGTCGCGGATCTTCATCTCCAGGTCTCCGTTGGCCTCCTCCAGGGCGCGCACCTTCTCCAGGTAGGAGGCCAGGCGGTCGTTGAGGTTCTGCATAGTGAGCTTCTCGTTGCCTGCCAGCAGCCCGTCGGACGTGGCCAGGGCGCCCGCATAGCCGCCGCCGTAGCCCCCGGGGGACGAGGACACGAAGCGGGCTGAGGACACGGACACGCCGCGGCCACCTGAGCCCCCATGGATGCTGGGCGCGCGGAAGGCTCCTCCAGCCCCGAAGCGCACGGGCCGCCGCCCATACCCCCGAAGGACGAGGTGGACGACGACTGGCGATAGCTGTAGGAAGTCATGGCTAAGGAGGACGAGGCGGCACTGGTCGGAGTGGCTGCGGTCGGCAGGAGGAGTGGCGAGAGGCCCTCACCTGGCGCCTTTTATGCCCGGGGCGGGCGGGGGAGGGGGAGGGGGGACGGTGTCAGGCGGCTATCTGAGCGCCCTGGAATTCGCAGGCTCCTGATTGCAAATAAGGGCGCTCTCCCCATTGGTCAGTTCCCGGCGGCTCAGCTTCCTCCTCTCCCCTCCCAGGGGCCAGAGGCTCCTGCCCTCCTGAGAGCTGCCCCACCCCAGCCCACTCCGAGCCCCAGCTCCACGCCCCG
The DNA here is from genome assembly GCA_006408675.1 of Madoqua kirkii. NCBI lineage: Eukaryota > Metazoa > Chordata > Mammalia > Artiodactyla > Bovidae > Madoqua > Madoqua kirkii. The sequence goes on from SJYC01126179.1 coordinate 123,972, forward strand.
CTAGCACACTCACACTTGGACATCCCCGCAGTTCACATGCTGCCCCCCCATTAACATCACCCTGAGTTTGACACCCCCCAGGAATTACATTCCTTCTGAGAGTTACAGATCACTCACTCAGAGTCCCCCTCCCCATCATACTCCGAGCCCCTTACTTATGAGCAAAATTAACCCCCCCAAAAAAGTACGTTCTCCTGATTACTACATCCCCCTGGGAATTACCACCTCTCTGAAGCTGTCCCTTGGGGCTCGCCCACACCCTGCCCCCCTCAAATACCCCAGATGGAGGTATTCCAGGCTGCAACCTCCCAGGCCTCCTGAGACAAAGCCACCCCACCCTGTTATGGCTGCACAGGGCCCCAGGGTGACAATAGGCTCCTGGGAACAGCTGTTGGGAGGGTAGTTGCAACCGGACTGTAAAAAGCACAATTACCTTGACCCCCGACCTGAGGGCTGATCCCCAATTCAGCACCTCTCACCTCCTACCCACCCCTCTACCAGGACAACCCTCTACCTCCAACTCCAAAGGCATACATTCTGAGCCTAAGCAAGTCAAGTAAGCCACTCATGAGACTTTTAGCACCTGCTGCCCAGAGACAGGCTAGAATCTCTCTGTCCTTGTGAGCATCTCCAAGCAGGGTGTCAAAGGCTGAATCCTCCTGTGTCTATTTGTCCTGTCCTAGTACCTGGATGAATAGATGAATTGCCAGGAAGGGCGCTCACACTCACCATGGAGAGTTTGGGTAATAGAGGAAGGTGCCCGTCCACTCCACACACCGCTCCGAGCCCGCTCTTCACCCAGTTCAGTTGTTCCACCCACCTTTGCGATCGCCTTGGAGGCCCCCGTGCCAGGCACTGCAAGGTCCTGAAGCAACCTCACCCTAATTCCTGTCCCCAGGGACCTCACTCCTCCTCACAACTGTCCCCACAGTTCCTTCCCATCCTTATGTCAGAGCAGCCACCCAGTCTCAGGACAGAGGCCCCATGCCCTTTTGACAGGGTGGTAGGGACATGGGCCCGTTACTCTCATTTTCCAGTGAAATCTTAGCCGTCCTCTCTGCATATGATCTCCTGGGTCACTTGTGAGTAAAAGAAGACTTGTCTCCTGCCTCTGAAACCTGTCCCCGATAAGCTATCTTCTAGCCACCAATTTATTCAAGAACAGGGGTAGCAACAACATACACACACGTACACACCCTCGCCCACCAGGAGCAGCCCCAGGAGGGGGGACGGTGTCAGGCGGCTATCTGAGCGCCCTGGAATTCGCAGGCTCCTGATTGCAAATAAGGGCGCTCTCCCCATTGGTCAGTTCCCGGCGGCTCAGCTTCCTCCTCTCCCCTTCCAGGGGCCAGAGGCTCCTGCCCTCCTGAGAGCTGCCCCACCCCAGCCCACTCCGAGCCCCAGCTCCACGCCCCGCTAGCACACTCACACTTGGACATCCCCGCAGTTCACATGCTGCCCCCCCATTAACATCACCCTGAGTTTGACACCCCCCAGGAATTACATTCCTTCTGAGAGTTACAGATCACTCACTCAGAGTCCCCCTCCCCATCATACTCCGAGCCCCTTACTTATGAGCAAAATTAACCCCCCCAAAAAAGTTCTCCTGATTACTACATCCCCCTGGGAATTACCACCTCTCTGAAGCTGTCCCTTGGGGCTCGCCCACACCCTGCCCCCCTCAAATACCCCAGATGGAGGTATTCCAGGCTGCAACCTCCCAGGCCTCCTGAGACAAAGCCACCCCACCCTGTTATGGCTGCACAGGGCCCCAGGGTGACAATAGGCTCCTGGGAACAGCTGTTGGGAGGGTAGTTGCAACCAGACTGTAAAAAGCACAATTACCTTGACCCCCGACCTGAGGGCTGATCCCCAATTCAGCACCTCTCACCTCCTACCCACCCCTCTACCAGGACAACCCTCTACCTCCAACTCCAAAGGCATACATTCTGAGCCTAAGCAAGTCAAGTAAGCCACTCATGAGACTTTTAGCACCTGCTGCCCAGAGACAGGCTAGAATCTCTCTGTCCTTGTGAGCATCTCCAAGCAGGGTGTCAAAGGCTGAATCCTCCTGTGTCTATTTGTCCTGTCCTAGTACCTGGATGAATAGATGAATTGCCAGGAAGGGCGCTCACACTCACCATGGAGAGTTTGGGTAATAGAGGAAGGTGCCCGTCCACTCCACACACCGCTCCGAGCCCGCTCTTCACCCAGTTCAGTTGTTCCACCCACCTTTGCGATCGCCTTGGAGGCCCCCGTGCCAGGCACTGCAAGGTCCTGAAGCAACCTCACCCTAATTCCTGTCCCCAGGGACCTCACTCCTCCTCACAACTGTCCCCACAGTTCCTTCCCATCCTTATGTCAGAGCAGCCACCCAGTCTCAGGACAGAGGCCCCATGCCCTTTTGACAGGGTGGTAGGGACATGGGCCCGTTACTCTCATTTTCCAGTGAAATCTTAGCCCTCCTCTCTGCATATGATCTCCTGGGTCACTTGTGAGTAAAAGAAGACTTGTCTCCTGCCTCTGAAACCTGTCCCCGATAAGCTATCTTCTAGCCACCAATTTATTCAAGAACAGGGGTAGCAACAACATACACACACGTACACACCCTCGCCCACCAGGAGCAGCCCCAGGAAAGCCAGTCTGAGGCTGTTTAAACCAGTAAATCAGACCTGCAAAGTGGGTCCTGGGGCTCCCAGGGGATAAAAAGACTCAAGGCCGGCCCTGAAAGCAGGGTGTGGCTGGGCCTTCACAAAGATTGTAGCCACCAGAGCTGGTCTGATGTGAGTCACTATTTGGCCCTGAGGAGGAGGCCTGCTCCTGGCGGGGGAGGGGGAAATTGGCCAGATAGTTACTAGCATACCAAGCCCTGGCTGAAGTCTCTGCTTCTGAGCCAGATAGGAAGGTTTAGGACAGGACTTTGCATTAGGAAACAAAGAATGGGACCAAGAGTTCTCCAGAGAGTAAGTTCACTGTACTTCAGAAGAGCTTGGAGTCCCAGCCCCCTACGCCAGAGCCATCAGAACAACTGACTGCAGGGCAGTGCCTTTTATAAAGCCTTTCCAGATCTCACTGGATCCCCACAGCCACCCAGTGGAAAAGGTATTCTGATCCCCATTTTACAGATGAGGAAACAGAAGCTTCGAGAGGGACAATGACTTGCAGGAGGTCCACAGCCAAGAGTGTCAGATTCTGGCTTCTGGCCTCTTAATCCTCCTCTGCCCTAAGGCCTGAGTTTCCGGGTGCAACTGAGACTGTGTTCTCCCTTCCAAGGAAGTCCCACCTCCAAAACAACTCCCTCGGATCTCTTTCCCCCAAAATCCTAGGTTAACTCCAAGGATAGTCAGGCCCAGTCTGAGCTGAACAATGGAGTCTGGGAGAATCCCCTGCTCCCACTCTCTAGCAGAACAGTGCCTAGCACCTTCCACTGTGAGCTGTGTGACTTTTAAACACTTCTCTGACACATCCAGAACTCAAGAGAACAATCTGTTAAGGCTGCCCTCCCAAGAGATGGGACTGAGGAATCAAGCTGCAGTTCCCACTGGGTAAACAGACTGCCCACAAGCAGAGTCCATAATCTACCTTGGCTGTGGGAGGGCAAGAACCTGCAGAACCTGATTGGACGAACTCCCTTCCCAAGCCCTGGTCTAGGGCCCTGGCCTAAGAAAAGATGATCTAGTCCCAGGAAGCTCAGAAAAGTAAAGTGATTCACCTGAGGTCACATGGCTAACTTGTGTCCAAGTCCTGAGACCAATGGTTCTCTACCTGGACCTACCCTAGCTTCTCGCATGCTAAGTTTCTTCAGTTCAGTTCAGTCACTCAGTCATGTGCAACTCTTTGCGACCCTCCCTGGACTGCAGCACTCCAGGCTTCCATGTCCATCACCAACTCCTGGAGCTTGCTCAAACTCATGTCCAGAAAGTTGGTGATGCCATCCAACCATCTCATTCTCTGTCAACCCCTTCCCCTCCTGCCTTCAATCCTGCCCAGCATCAGGGTCTTTTCCAATGAGTCAGCTCTTCGCATCAGGTGGCCAAAGTATTGGAGTTTCAGCTTCAGCATCAGTCCTTCCAGGGAATATTTGGGACTGATTTCCTTTAGGATTGACTGGTTGGATCTCCTTGCAGTCCAAGGGACTCTCAAGAGTCTTCTCCAACACCACAGTTCAAAAGCATCAATTCTTCAGCACTCAGCTTTCTTTATATAAGTTGCTTGAGTCACGTCCAACTCTGTAAGTCCATGGACTTAGTCTGCCAGGCTCCTCTGTCCATGTAATTCTCCAGGCAAGGAAACTAGAGTGGGTAGCCATTCCCTACTCCATGGGATCTTCCTGACCCAGGAATCAATCCCAGGTCTTCTGCATTCCAGGCAGATTGTTTACCATCTGAGCCACCAGGGAAGCTTCCCAGGTGGCATTAGTGGTAAAGAACCCACCTGCCAGTGCAGGAGACAGAAGAGACAAAGGCTCAACCCCTGGGTCGGAAAGATCCCCTGGAGAAGGGAATGGCAACCCACTCCAGCATTCTTACCTGGAGAATTCCATGGACAGAGGAGCCTGGTCGGTTACAGTCCATGGGGTCGCAAAGACTCAAACACAACTGAGCAGCTAACACAGAAGCTTCTAACATTGGAGCAAATGCAGATTTCAGTTCCCAGACGAGAGTAATTATAGGTAGGAGAGTTTTCATCATCCTTGAAAAATCAAATAGTGTTTGGGACCACTGGAGAGAAGTGGCAGTCCTAGTCCTTGGGTGGAATGAAATGGTGTGACAACGATGACCGTAATGCCAACAGGAATAATGATGATGAAAGTGATAACAATGACAGCTAGTGTCTACTGTGCCTGCCAGCCACTAGGTGAAACACTTTGTATACATTATTTCAACTAGTGCTGTGAATTAAAGTGCTATCATCCCCATTTTACAGACCAAGAAAACTGAGGCTCAAAAAATGTTAGTAATTGACCAGTCACATGAGTAATGGCCCTAATCTTGGTGCGGCAGCAGTGAGTGGTGGCATGAAATGAGATCTTAATTCCCTGCACAGGAATTGAACCTGGGCAGCCTGGATAACAATCAGTAATCCTAGCCACCAGACCAGCAAGGGCTAGAGGCTAGAAGTTCTTTTTCCCCGGGTCTTTCCCCCCAGTGAAAAATATATTTATCATGGAGGCAGAAACTGTAAAAGCAGGTATTAAAATTTATTATTAGAGATGTAGCATAACAAGTGGGAGAGCATATAGAGAAACTGTTTAGTTAAAACAGAAGCAGGCAGAGATGCACACCCAGAGAGGAAGGGTGTGAGCGTTCCCCCCTGTGAGGAGGAGCACAGTAAAAAGGTAGCTAAGTCATTTATATAGAGCAGTTCTTCCGGGTCTTTATCTTCCTTCAGGCCAGTTATCTGGTTTCTTCTGCATGCCTGACCTACCCTCGGACTTTCCCCTGGGTGCACCTCAGCCTAGATGGATCTGGAAGTAAAGGCTTCTGAGGAGTCACGTTACAGCCTGGGGTTATCCCTTAACTTTTGACTCACGAGGAGCCTTTCTCGGTATGTGTAGTTTCCCCCTTGTCCCCAAAGATGGAAGAGTGAGATCCCTTAATCCTTCACTCAGAGGGTTTTGCCCCTCTATCCTTGCCATGACTGTTACCTTGACTGTTGCCGTGACTATTGCCTTAAAAGTGTTTACTGGCTATTTACCGTTCCTGTTGTTACTTCTATTTCAGAGGGCAAACAGGGAGCTGATTGTAAATGCCTTAACTGGAGCCCACCAATCTATTGTCTCAAGAAATGCTGACAGTTTTAGGTACCCAGCCTGAAGCCCACTTCCTCATCCTTCATGAAATGCAAACAGGAGGCCAGTTGTCAATGTCTAACCTGGAGCCCATCTGTCTCTTACATCGGACCCAGGATTTAAGCCCAAGCCTTTAAGTCTCTAAAGCTATAGTCCCAACCGCAAACACTGTTCCCCCTCTCATGGGTTGGGGGTCAAGGTGCTTTCTTCCACTGGTCTGGAGAAAGGGTCATCAAGTTGGGAAAGGCAGTCTGTCAGGGGATTATAGAGATATTCGTTCTGATGAAATATGGTAGACTGAATACCCACATTAATTTTTGCTCCTTCTTAAAACCCTGTTAAGCTAACCATAAAGAAATAATTTTTTAAAATAGAAAAGATGGAGAAGGAAATGGCAACCCACTCTGTCCTGGGAAATCCCATGGACAGAAGAGGCTAGCGGGCTACAGTCCATGGGGTTGCAAAGAGTCGGACATGACTGAGTGACTAACACTTTCCACTTAAAAAAAAAAAATCCGCTGCAAGCCTCAGTTCCACTCTTCCATGTATATTCCCAAAGAACACCTTGTTCGTATAGTCAGGAAGGTATATAGAAAGATACGTTCTGAAGCATTGCTTATAATAAAGGAAAGCCAAAAAAAGAAAAAGGTAAGGGGACATTGAGTAAACTATGTACCATTCACATTGTGTGAGAAGAAATTAAACAAATGAGTAATGTCAATATTTAGTGATGTGGAGAATCTCAAAGGACCAACTGTTGGGTAAAATAAAAGCAGCGGGAGAGCAATGCGTATAACATGATTAACGCTAACATACACTTAAAAGAGGAAATCTCTACAAGTACATGTGTATATGCACCTAAGCACATAAACAGTTCAGTTCAGTCTCTCAGTTGTATCTCTTTGCGACTCCATGAACCGCAGCAGGCCAGGCCTCCCTGTCCATCACCAACTCCCGCAGTCCACCCAAACCCATGTCCATTGAGTTGGTGATGCCATCCAACCATCTCATTCTCTGTCATCCCCCTTCTCCTCCTGCCCTCAGTCTTTCCCAGCATCAGGGTCTTTTCCAATGAGTCAGCTCCTCGCATCAGGGGACCAAAGTATTGGAGTTTCAGCTTCAACATCAGTCCTTCTAATGAACACCCAGGACTGATCTCCTTTAGGATGGACTGGTTGGATCTCCTTGCAGTCCAAGATACTCTTCAGAGTCTTCTCCAACACCACAGTTCAAAAGCATCAATTCTTCGGCGCTCAGCTTTCGTTATAGTCCAACTCTCAGGAAACAAACCAGACTGACATCAAGGATTTCCCTGGAGAGAAGCTGATTGAAGGATAGTATTCAGGGGAACACAAGCTTGTCTCTGCTATTCTAATTTTTACAACCAGAATGTATCTACATATTATTTGTTAATTTAAAATGATTAATGGCTAATTAAAAATAATTTCTTAGAAACACTACATGATGGACTTTTACAACTGGGTATTTGTAAGATGGGCTTCCCCAGTGGCTCAGCAGTGAAGAATCCACCTGCAGTGCAAGGGCCACAGGATGCATGGGTTCGATCCCTGGCATGGGAAGTTCCCCTAGAGGAGAGCATGGCAACCCACTCCAATATTCTTTCCTGGGAAATCCCATGGACAGAGGAGCCTAGCAGGCTACAGTCCATGGGGTCACAAAGAGATGGACACGACTGAAACAACTTAACATATATGTATTATAGTAAATCCTTCTTCCCCTCCCTGTACACACACCACCGATCTCTGTGTCCCCACTCATGCATGGTGACACTCTAATCTTGAGTTAGGAAAGGAGAGCGAAGTTTTGGAAAGGGTAACAGCATATGTGGGGAAAAGAGATCCCCCCACAAAAGGTTTCTAGGCTCCTGCCCTTACCCCAGGTCCTCTGCTTTGATTTTCCTTCTTTATGAGGCAAGGGGGTGAAAAGGGAAGAGAAGGCATCAGAACTTTTCCTTCTTTCTTTTTTTGGCTACAATGGGAGGCATGTGGGATCTTAGTTCCCTGAGAAGGAATCGAACCCTTGCCCCCTGCAGTGAAAGCTGGGTGTCTTATCCACTGGACCAGGTATGACTTGGACCTGGAAGGAGCTCCTTCTGTCCTGGTACCCGAGGATGGGAAGCCTTAGGGACACCCTGCTGTCGTCCTCTGACAGGGATCTAGGGAGTCTCACGATGAGAGGCAGCCTCCCTAAGTACTGCACATGATGTGGACAGGTGGGCTGGACCTGGAGTGACCACCCTCACCCGAGCCTGCAACCAGCAGCCACCTTGAGAACACATGGGAGGCATTTTGGGGTGACTTTCTGAAACAACTGGGGGGTTTCTAGGGGTGAGCGGCCACTAAGTGGGCCGCCATTCTAGAACTGTTGAGCCAGTAGGCATGTGGATCTCAAACAAATCAGTATAACCGAGTATGTGGGTGCTGAGAATTGTTCTGGAGAAGGGGCAGGTGGAAGCAATGGGAGGGAGTCCCCATGTCTGCCTGGGAGTGAGATGCTTCACAGAGGGCACCGCCCTCAAGCAAGAGGCTGAAACACCTCTTGGTGTTTGTCAGGCATGAGGTCCTGGGAGAGTGGGATCACTGCTACAGGGCCAGTGGTCGTTTGGTTTGGTTGGGGACACGCAGGGGAGGGGAAGACCAGCGAAGAGGTCCTAGGTGCTGTAAGCTCAGCCAGGGAGTTGATTTATCCTGAAGACAGTGGAAAGTCATTTTAACCAGGGATGTGATGTGGTGAAATTCATATTTTAGAAATTGTCAAGGGTTCCATGTGTTGAATGGGTTGCTGGGATGGCCAAATGTAGGGAGACCAGATTAGAGCCTGTTGAAATAGTCCTCGTTAGAGACAAAGAAGATCCATCAATCCTGGAATGATGATGGAGAGTAACGCAGAGACAAGAAATGACTAGCCATGCTACAAGCAACTCAAGGCCTTCCTCAGGCCAGGTAGCTGATGTCATGGGCACTGAGGCCAACAGTGGGGGCAGGAGCTCCCCCCAGTCCGGGTCCAGCTCCGTCTGCTGCAGCGCATCGCTGTCACTTCCCCCGAGTGGGAACCCAGGGAAGGTGGGTCATGGCTGGCTGGGCCAGCATGACCCCTGGTGTTCCTCTTGAAGTCCCCAGGGGAGGAAAAACCAGCTTGACGGGAACCAGGGCCAAGCATGGACAAAGGCAAGGAGCGCTGAGTGTTAGGAAACTGCCAGAGGTCCAAGCCGGTGGGGGAGGAGAGGGTCAGCCTCCCCCCACGTGCCACATTCCACACTCAGGAAGACAGGAGTGGCCTCTCCCTGCCCTGTCATCCCCCACAGGGCTGAGTGTACGTGACCAGGTTCAGCTCCTCTCCACACAGGGAGCGCACTGGCTGGTCTCTTAGCCAGTGGTGCTTCTCTCTGCCTCTTCCCTGGCCCTGGGCTACCTGGGCCCCATTTGGAGCCCTGTGCCAAACCTCAGCCCGTACCACGTAGACTGGGGCCTGGGGAGAGCCAGACACAGGGCAGAGACAAAGAAAAATGTCCCACATCTCCTCTGATTTCCCAGAGCCCACAGTGGTCTCCTGGGTGGGTCATCTGCTAAATTCCTTGGCACCAACATCCTCAGGGGCATCGGTGCTGCCTCCTTAGGGGCAGACACTCTGGGATGTGGGGTTCTTTCATTTCAGAATCCCTAGGTGAACCCTACAGAGCCCTAGCTGAGCTCCGCACGGCAAGACTCCTGTGCAGGAACTGCAACTGTCTTCTTCAAAATCAGCTGTGGTTCTGGACACCAGCTATCTCGGCATTTTCAGCGAACAACTGCCGTGCACCAGAAGCTAACATGTGGGGGCCGCGTCCCTGCCCTCCAGGAGGGGAGCAGGCCTTCCTCAGGCCTGGAGCATCCTCCCTTCTCACTGGCCTCCTCACTTTACCTGGATGCCAGTGACTCTGGTTCCTCTTTCAGTGCTCAGCCTGGGCATTATCTCCTCTGGGACGTCCACCTGATGCACTCAGGTCAGACCAGTTTTTCTCAGCCACGCCTACCCCTGGCCTCCAGACTCATCCCCTGGACTCACCCCTGGACTCAGCCCCATTACGTGTCCCAGCTCTGTCTCTGCATCTAGACAGAGCCTGCTGGATGCATCTTGCCCCAGGCCAACGCCAGCACAAGTAAATGCTTAGTGATTGTTTGCTGGAAAAGATGAAGAAAAGGGAGACCTCTTTTTTTCATTCAATCGATAATTACGGACTACCCTGTAGGCTCTGTGCTTCTAGAACAAAACAGTCAAAAGATCCCTGCCTTCCTGAACTTTCATTCTGGGTGGTGCAGACAGTGTGACTCTAGGAGTGAGGGGCTCAAGGGAAGAAACAAAGAAGGGAAGGGGTAGAGCCAAGAGTGGGGAGGGAAGGTGGGGCGAGAAAGTCCCTGAGGAGATGGCATATGGATAGAGACCTGAGGGAGACAGAGAAGCCTCCAGATCCCTGGGGACCAGGCAGAGTGTACAGCAAGGCCAGACCCCCTGAGGAAGAATGCCCTGGGTGGAGAAGTGTGTGCTGTGTGCCAGGGGCTGGCGTGCAGGAGGCAAGGCCCTCAAGAGGCCAGCAGACAGGCCTGTAGTCTTATCAGGGAGAGGGCTTAATTCAGAACCTGCAGAAAAAAATGGCAACCCACTCCAGTATTCTTGCCTAGAGAATCCCATGGACAGAGGAGGCTGGTGGGCTACAGTCCATGGGGTCTCAAAGATTTGCACACGACTAACACATTCACTGTTTTTTTTTGTTTTAATTGGAGGCTAATTAGAATATTGTGGTGGGTTTTGCCATACATTCACATGAATCAGCTGTGGGTGTACGTGTGTTCCCCATCCTGACCCTTCCTCCCGCCTCCCTCCCCATCCCTTCCCTCAGGGTCATCCCAGTGCACCGGCCCTGAGCATCCTGCCTCATGCATGTTTTCTCTTATTCTGACAGTAAAGGGGCTCTGTTGAGAGGAAACCTGGGATCCCTCTGGCTCTCCAGACCAGGATCAAGGGAGGGAGCTGGAGATCTGATAAGAGATTCTTACAGAGGCCAGGCAGAGAAGCTGGGAGCTGGTTCCAAGGAGATGTGCAAGGTTGGTGAGAAGTGGTCTGACCTGGTTGTATCCTGAGGACAGAGGCAGGAGGTGAGGCTAATGGAGTCACATGGAGCTCGAGACAGGGAAGGGAAACCCAGAAAGTGCTTAGCTTGGGGCCTGAGCCTGGGATTTCACTGCAGTCAGCGGACTGGTCTGGAGCCTGACTTATCTGATCCCCTCTCCAGAGGGTGAGTGGTCACTCACTGCCCCGAAGGTCATCCCTGGATCTGCTTTGGAAGAAGTCCTGGTGGAATTAGTTTCTGATTGGGTTCTACACACCAACTACCCAACTGTGCTCATGTCTACCAGCACTGATGCCCACTATCAGAAGGGGAAAGACAGGCTGTGTCCACGCTAGTCCTAGCCCCACAAAGCTCACAGTCAGGGCTAGGAGTAGGGAGGTTCTGGGAAAACCAGAATATGCATTTCCCAAATTTCAACAGAGCAACAAAGATCATGTATCAGCTCTATAACCCAAGGTGGAGGTGTTTCTATTTTTTCAATTCTGACTTGCTCCAGGTTCTACCAGTGGGACCCAGTAGATTGAGGGAGGGTTGGCCAAGTTAGCTGAGTTCCTGGAAAAACTGCTTCTTCCCCGGAGGAGGGGTAGTGGAAGGGTGTGTGTTGGGAGTGAAGGGGGTACATTCTTGTGAGCAGCTGAATTGAGAGCCACTCTGGAGACAGAACACTGAGCCTTGACCCCTCCTGCCCCCTCTGGACTCTTCCTGGATCTTCCTGGCTCTTCCTGGCTCCAGCCGGCTACAGGATAAACATTCATTAAACAGAAACCACAAAGAATCTCATAACAAGGTGGGCTGCCAGACAGAAGCTGGGAATGAAGGAGTGCTGGGTTAGGTCGGGGAGAGAGCCTTTGCCCAGAGAGAAAACAGCTGAGGCCCCATCCTCTGCCAGGAGCCTAGTATCTAAGGGGCATTTTGACAGTCATATGGGATGGAAAAGACACCCACACCCACACCCAACCCCGCCCCCCATACACACATTCACAGATACACAGGCCAGTAACAGAGGACAAAACCTCACTGGTCCCTTGGGCACCTCACTGCCATTCTAGGCAGCACTATGGGGTGCCAGCCTCAGACCTCACCAGGCCACCAGAACACCAGCCTGAGGCCTCCCAACCGCCACCAGGGAAGGCTGGGGATCAGCCCTGGAGCCACAGGGCCAGGAAGCACTCCCAGCACCCCTGCCTGATCCCCAGCCCCCTCCACTGGAATGTGCTGGGGTTGGGAAGGGGGTGGGAGCTTCCTCGGCAGGCTTGGTCCAGGATTAGGGCAGGGGCCTATAGAGACCAGAACACCCAGGGAAGATATGAGTCCCAGCTCAGTGAACACACAGAGAGGCCCCCAGCACACAAAAACCAACGCCTTCAGGCACACAGATCTGTGTTTGGGGTTTCAGAAGGAAGGGTTTGAGTCAGAGAGGGGGAGGAGTCAGGAGGCTCCGGAATCTGGAACTCGCCATTCCTGCCAGGCCTGCCTTTTTCTGTAATCTTGACCTCTAAGAAATACAGTCAGTCTCTGCTACAGGCCTGGTGAGATCAGCCAGATGAAACCCCTACACCAGTGGTACAGGAGGGCAGAAATCTTCTCGTTTCCAAGTCTGACATGAGAGGTGCCAGCTGAGCAGAGCTGCTGCTGACCAGACACACTCACACACTCACAATCACACACATATATACACCATCATTCACTTACTGTCACACAGGTGTGTACACACTGGCTCACTCACACACCCATACATGTACACACTCAAACATGCTCTCACACACTCTCCACACTCAATCACGTGTTCACATATACACTCACACACTCACACATTCACTATCACACTCACTCACCGCATATGCACACACCTTCACACGTGCACACATGTGCATATACTCTCCAACTCATATAGTCACATACGTGCTCACAAATACAGACACACACACATGCTCCTCCACCCAAAGCAGCTCTGCTTTCCCTGGTTTTGCACACCCAGCTTCCCATAAAGTTTTGCTTGAGCCGAGGGTTCACTCTCTTCTAAAGCTCAACAACTGGCGCTTTCGCCCAACTCTGTTTGCAGATCAGGAGACAAGACAGGATATGGGCTCGGCCTACCTGAGGTCGCATAGCTGGTTTCCCGCCAAACTGAGACCAGTAGGCAGTTAGCCTGGATCCAGGCTGTCTGCCCCCAGGGAAGAGCTGAGCTCACGGAAAAGGCAGGGGTAAACACTGCAGGCTCCTGACAAGAGCAGGTGGCAGGCTGGGGACAGAGGAGGGACGTATGTGAAGGGCTGATGGAGCTCGGGGAAGGAGAGCAGCCTGAGTGAGACCTGGGATGAGCAGACCCCTGGGTAAATAGAGTGAGGACACCAAGGTGGCAGATGGGTGGAAAGTTCCAGAAAGGAGCCTGTAAAAACAGCCCAAATGTACTGAGTCCTTACTGCATGCCTGGTCTGCAGGTATGTAGCAAACACTGACTTTTTTAAGCCATCAGAGCTCCCCTGGGCTGTAGATACTGTTGCAAACAGCAGAATCCCCATTTTACCCAGCAGGAAACCAAGAGCAACTTGCTTAAGCTTCAAGTTGAACCCAGGAGGGATTTGAACCCAGGAGGTCTGGCCTTGTGCCTCCTAGTCTAACTTCTGTGCCAAAAGAGAATCAGAGGCTGAAGAACTGGCTAAACTCAGACAATGAAAAGCCTTGCAGATCAGGTTACTAGATTTGATTTTTTTTTTTTTTTTTTTTTTTGCAGAAGCCAACAATGGTTTCTGAGTCAGGAGGTGACACATGCGAAGTGATGGATGAGTCAGACCGCTGGGAGCAGGGTCCCTGAAGCTGGGAACACAGGGCTGTCATCCCCGGTGAGTGTCCCAGCACCTCCGTTACTCCTTCCCTCTGCTGCCCCCATTACCCTAGCCTCATCCTTCAAGTCCAAACAACGATGGCCTTGCCCTCAGAGCGGATCGCCAGCACCTCTCCCCAGCACCAGGCTCACTGGTCTCAGGCCAGCTTTGATCAAGTCACGCTGCTCACAGACCTTCAGCCTGTTCACAAACAAAAGCTGTGACTCTCAGAGTAGTTCTTAGATCCCCTGGGACAGCATCACCTGGGAAGCTTGTTTAAAGTACTGATTCCTGGCTTCCGCCCCAGGGTTGCTGAACCCAGTCTCTACAGGTGAGCCTACATTTTTTAAAATTCTATTTATTTACTCATCTGTCTAGCTGCATCAGGTCTTCATTGTGGAACACAAGATCTTCGCTGCAAGATCTTTCTTTGCAGCACATAGACTGTCTAGTTGTGGCGTGAGAGCTCAGTTGTTGTGGCCAGCAGATTTAGCTGCTCAGGAATGTGGGATCTTAGTTCCCCAATCAGGGATTGAACCCATGTCCTCTGCATTGCAAGGCAGGTTCTTAACCACTGGACCACCCAGAAAGTCCATACATTTTTTAATAAGTCTCCTTTTTCAGTATGCTCCTCCAGGTGACTCTAAGTCTTGCTGAAGTTTGAGAACCACTAGCCCAAGAATGGGGCTTCCCTGGTGGCTGAGGTTAAAGCATCTGCCTGCAATGTGGGAGACCTGGGTTCGATCCCTGGGTTGGAAAGATCCCCTGGAGAAGGAAATGGCAACCCACTCCAGGATTCTTACCTGGAGAATCCCATGGACGGAGGAGTGTGATGGGCTATAGTATTTTTTGCAATCTAACAAGGTAGCCTGCCACAGTTTTGTGAACTCCGGCAGAAGACATGAGATTCCCAGGTCAGAGACAAAGGACTTGGTAACTCACAGTACAACAAGCCACTCAAGTTTCATATTTGCATTGATTCCTGTCGCCCTGCCCCCAATCTCAAGTACCATGGGGACAACACAAAGCTTAATCCAACCAGCTGCTACGTATGCAATGGGTTTGCATCACAGCTGAGAAACCCCAAGCTTTGGGAAACCAAGCTTCTCACAATGAACTACAAGCAAACCTATTTGATCTTTCCTCCAGCAGAACTAGAATCATTTATACAGAGCAGTTAAATTCAAAAACCAAAAAACAAAAACTTGCCTCTGCTCAAGACGGAAATGCTATCTCTATCTTCCAAGAAAGTTTACTGCTTTTTAAAAAAATTGAAGTAGAGTAGGTTTACAAGATTGAGTTAGTTTCAGAGGCACAGCAAAAGTGATTCAGTTATACATATTTTGTCAGTTTTTTCCACTATAAGTTATTACAGGATATTGAATATAGTTCCCTCTG
>SJYC01126184.1:0-26023 GCA_006408675.1 Madoqua kirkii
GGGGGAGAGAGAGGAGGGGAGAGCAGGGGAGCTCCCGGGCCGGGGTCCGGGGGCGCTTGGGGGAGGTCCGCGCGGCCCGCAGTCGGCGCCCGCCCGCCTGGGACTCGCCTCCCGCGGGCCGCGGGCGGAGCCGCTCCCGGAGTCCCGCTCAAATGGGACGCCCTGCCGGGACCGCGCCAGCTTCCCAGGCCGGGCGCCGCGCGCCTGTCCCCCCGCAGGCCGGCGGCTCCTGGGGACGCCCACCGCCCGCGCCCCGCAGGGTCCCCGCCTTCTCGGGGCGCCCGGCGTCCCCGCGCCCCCCAGCTTCAGCCACTGCCTCTCACCTGGTCTTCACAGTAGAGGGAATGGTCAAAGTCGATGGCCCTCGTCTGGAAGAGAGACAGGAAGCAGACGACGAAGATGGGGTCAGATTCACAGGAGCGAAGCCAGCGCCGCCCTCTCTCTCGGCGGCTCCCGGGCTCTGGGATGCTCGCAGCGCGGCTTCCCCCGAGGCACTGTTTCCTGTGCCCGTTTCTGCCCTGGACCGCGTAGTGAATCACTCGAGTTCTCAGACACTGCCTGCTAGCGCTGGAGCCTGGGCATCAAATGGTCCTGCCTTGGAGCGACATCCTCCCTCCCCGCCAAAGCGGACACTGGGCGCGGGGCCACGCGAGGGGCAACAATGCTGCTTTCCCAGCGCCCGCGTCTGCCCCGCAGCCGTCCGTCCGCGGCACACACATGCTCTGTCCAGAAACTAGAATGATCAGGAAAATGATCCACTGTATATTAAAATAATCGAAAGTGCCCTTATCCCGCAAGGGCATCCTAAAGCATCTAGGGCACTAGAAAGGCTCGAGGCGCACGTTCTCCCAGGCTACCCTCACTGGATAGGGCTTCGCTCACCAGAATCCCCTGTTTTTTCTTTTTCAAGACCTTAGTCACTGTCTTTGTTTTGTTTTTTACTTGCACCAGTGAACAGGATCTGGCAGAGAACAGACAAGCTTGATGGATACTATGACTTCCTTATCAATATCTGCTCCTCACCAGTATCTGCATATTTGATTTAATCAGTATGCCAATTTCTGGGTGATCATTTTAGAAGGTCATATATTTCAATATCACTTGTATTTTTTTTTTACAAAATGCTGAGCGGGCCCTGATTTTTTTCCAAATCATTTTTCTTTCTTTAAAAGTTAAATTGTAGTGTGTGTGCCTACTCTTACTATAAAAACGCATTTTTAAAACGTTTCTTTACTTACCCCTTTTGTATAGTTATTCAGTTCCTGATAAATGATGTTCCGGTAGCTCTCTTTAATCTTCTTAAAATCACAGTCAGTAAAATTGCAGGTTAGCACGAGCCCTACCAGTTGCAAGATGAAGATCTTCCTGAAAAGAACTGGACGAAGAATGAAGCGTTAGGCATTGTACCCGCAAACCCACTCCCGCCCCAGGTCCACACTGAACTGCTTGCACCAGCAGTGGCTGGCTGCTGGGGTGGTGGCGGGGCTGTCCTAGGGCAGGGGGCAGGCAGCTGTCTGCCTCCCATTCCCAGTGCCCCTGAGGCACATATTCACCCATTGTTGCCTTCAGTTGGAGTCTCCCTGATGCTCCAGAGCCTTCTGGCTCCACATATATAGCACCTAAACGCCTACGGGCTCTTTTCTCCTAGGCCAATGATTTTCCTTGATGTCATTCTCTTCCTTTATAGAATTCTAAATTGATGACCTGAAAGAAAAAAATAGCACTATCCAAATCTATGGAATTTTACCATTAGTAAAATCATCAGGAATTTCCCTCATCTACCTTCCTTTTGTCTTCACCCTTTGATATGTGACCGAGTGTGCCTTTAGAAAGAGACCATCACATCTTTCCTTTACAGGACTGTTTCCATGACCAAACCCCTGTCTTGGGAAAAACACCCCAAAGAGTAGCCACTGTAGAGACAGGCACCACTGCCCCTTCATGATGGACACCCTGAGGACTTCCTTTGGCCACTTTCAACTAGGCGTTCTCTTCTCTGGCTGCTGAGAAAACGCAGGGACTGGCTTCAGGGGATACTCTGGAGGGTGGGTGCAGCCTCGGGCTTGGACTGCGCTTCCAGGGAAAGGCCTGGAATCTACAGTAGTGACCGGAACCATGAGGGCAGGGAGGATGAGACACGGGAGCGGACGGGAGAAGCCGTGATGGTCCTCACCCTCAGGAACTTATAAGTGGTACTCAGGGTGCCTGGGGGCACCTCGGGGGTGCTCAGCAAGCTCTCTGGGTGTCCAGCACTTTGGCAGCTCACGGTCCAGCGGCGGCCGGGCGGAGCAGGGCGCCGAGCAGCGCGCTCGCGCCAGGCGCGCCTCGTGCCCCGGCGTCCCCGTGCGCAGCCCGGGGCGCACGCCGGCCGCGCGGCCTCGAGGGTCTGGGTCAGCCGGGGCTGAGCGCGGCGCCGCGGGCTCGGGGGACGGGAGGAACAGGGAGGCGGCGGGCTCGGATGTGCCCCGGCGGACTCTTGTGAGCGCAGAAAAGGGAGTTTAGCAGCAGCGACGTGAGGAGAGCGCCCTAGACGTTGCGCCTCCGCCTCCTGGGCTCCGACAGCGCCAGAGGGGACTTTAAGGGGAGGAAGACCCGCACCGACGGGCTGCTGAGGGCTGAGCACCCACTCGGGCTCGCCCCGCCTTGCGTTTCGGGGTCTGCAGAGCCCCGGTCCTCGGGCAGTTCCCGGGGGCCATCCCCGGAGCGCCGCGCGTGAGCCCCAGCAGAGCTCGCAGGCCCCGCCGGGCCTGGGGACGCGGCCGCGCCGGCGAGCGCGGCGGGAGACGTGCGGGCCAGGCTGGGGCGGCGCCGCGGGCAAGGGCAGCCCCTCGGTGGAGGGCGCGCCGCGGCTCTACCCCCGCAGCGGCGCTCGGCTCGCCGGCTGAAGCCCGGGCTGTGGGCTCACAGGGGTGCGGGCCAGCGGATGATTCAGCGCTGACTGAAAAGATGGGCTTTTCTGGAACCTTCCAAGTCGGGTTGAGTGTCATGCCAGAATCCTTTGGAAGAGAAGTCCTCCGCCCCGCTCCCCTCCGCCGGCAGCTCCCGGGGTCTCGTGGGGTGGTGCCAAAGCCTGATTCACCCGCGGCGCCGTCAGAGGCCCCTGGGGAGCGGGAGGCGGGCGCGAGTTTGAGACCCAGGTCTCCCCTCTGAGTCGGGACGTGCTGACGGGGCAGAGACCGGAAGGCAGCTCCGGCCTAGGTTCCTCCAGGCTGTAAGCGAGCCCACTCCCGGCCGCGCCTCCGTCGGGCTCCGTGGACGCGGGGCCGAGAGGGAGCTCCCTGCTCCGGGGCATCCTGGAGGCCTCCCCGCCGGCCGCACCGCGCGGAGCGCCGCCCGCAGGACTCGAGCGCCTTCTGCGTTGCCGGGCGGCCTCGTAGGCCACTCGGCCATGTCGGCCTGACGCCCAGCGCCTCTGGCTTAACCGATCCCAGTTGCCCTGACATTTACAGTCGTCCGTCCCCACCTGAATCCAAGCTCTTTCCAGCCTTATCTCCTTTATTCTCCTAGACTTTTGCCAAATAGCAGCTGGAGTTAATATGCTCTCAGCTGTCCTTGGGGCTTCCCAGGTGGCCAGTGGTGAAGAGCCCGCCGGCCAGTGCGGGAGATGTAAGAGACACGGGTTCGATCCGCGGGAGTAGGAAATGCAGACCCACTCCAGTATTCTTGTTGGAAAATTCCACGCCCCGGGGAGCCTACAGTCCATGGGGTCACAAAGAGCCAGCCACAGGGGAGCGACTGAGCGCGCAGGGCGGCCCTCCGTTCTCCCGGCCGCGTCCTGGGGCCGGCGTGCTCCTGTGCTCAGGACTCGCCCCGGACAGCGCCTTCAGAAGCGCCCCCTCACCTGGACGTGCTCTCCCTTCCCTTTAAGCCGTCTTTATTCTGTGCTTCCCTTTAATGACCGCCATTTATTTGACATAATGTATATGTGTAAATGGTTCAAGTGGATTCCAGGAGTACAGCATCAAAAAGAAAAAGCTTTAAGGAGAATTTCTTTCAACAGGACATCATTTGCTTTCTGACAATGATCTTAAAACATCTATGAAGTGGCAGTGGCTCAGTCATGTCCGACTCTTTTTGACCCCATGGGCTATACAGTCCATGGAGTTCTCCAGGCCAGAATACTGGCGCTAATCTATACTTCAGCTTACTGAGGATTTGAATATATATTGTTTCTTTCTTCTTTTTCTTTCTATGTAGCACGTGAGGCTGAGCCCCATAGTGCTAATGATGATGATCGCAGGCAGAAGAAACACTGGCTTCCCCTAGTGAACTTGTAGAGTCCACCATATTCTCTCCTTGGCAACGATGGTTTGGAAGACCGGAAGTCATTTTTGAACTCGTCCTAATTCTTCGTTTCTTAGTAATGTTCTACAGTCCATGGGGTCACAGAGTCGGCCGTGACTAAGCGACTAAGCCCAGCACAGCAGATGGCCCTCCCTATGCCTGACGCCCACCTGTTTTTACTCCTTGGTACCTTTCTTTAGTCTTGACTCTTTTTTTTTTTCTTTTTCTTTTTCCCACCTTTTAGTTAGTGCCAATGCATTTATAGCAAGCCACTTCAAAGGTTTTGGAAAAGAAAAATAATATGTGACAAATCAATTATTGTAAAACATTCCCTGTTTCCAAGGAACTCACAATCTATTAAAAATATAAGGTTGAAAACCATTAGTGAAATATTATGTCTATTTCAAATGGCAACCATTTCAGGTAAGGGCATCTCTGAAAGTTCCTAGTGAGCTCAAGCGTTTCTTGTTTTCCTCTCTTCCATTTTTTCAGATGCTAAAGCTGTGAGCAGTGGCTACACGTATAGTTTGGAAAATCCTAGGTTAGGGCAAGAATGGTATCTTCCATGTGGCAGGAAAGTGAGACTGCTTTTTAGTGCTCTGTGATTATTCAGAGAACTTAGGTAATACTCTCACCCATGACTGGGCCAGAAGGTGACCCAGAACCCAGCTCTGTCTTCTCCTACCCTCACTAAAAAGGTGTCATTTATTTATTCCCTTAATATTTTAATTCCTTATTTGATTCATTGTTATCTTTCTTTTTCATTGCCTTATTCTTTCCCTCTTATCTTTTAAATTTACTTCTTTTCTTCTCTTCTTTTAACTATACAGAATACTTAGAGTAGCTAGTTCTCATGGGAAATTCAGTTTGTGTTTGGAGAAGTAGATCCAAGTTGTCAGCAAAAAAAGGATATCTTTTTACCCTACTAAATCATAGTGTCATTGGACTTTAAAAAATGGAAGAGATAGCTTATTGATGAAATGAGAGAGATTTCCCTCTAGAGAGTAAGAAAAGTGGATGACACCAGACTTGGTAGTGTATTAAGATGTGATAACGAACTTCCCCCAGGAGATGGGTTTTCTTTTGTGTCTAGAAGTGAATTATACTAGATCCTTCAGAATGCTAGTCATATAATTACTCCCTCTTTTGGTGTTTATATATTCATGCAGAAAGGCAGGGTCACACTTTGCAACAGTGAACATTCTTTCTTGATAGTCTACCCTCCTCACTGACAGGCATAAATGATAGTACATGATCTGAAGTAGTCAGTGTCTGCTTTGCGATGATTGCAGCATGTGCCCATTTTGACCATTAATTTTGCATTGTGTACTTGTTCTCAAGCAGCCTTCCTGTTGGTCTGATCCATTGATTGACTTCACCAAACTTTCTCAAGATCCTTTCAGTTCAGTTCAGTTCAGTCACTCAGTTGTGTCTGACTCTTTGCGACCCCATGAATCGCAGCACGCCAGGCCTCCCTGTCCATCACCATCTCCCGGAGTTCATCCAGACTCACGTCCATCGAGTCAGTGATGCCATCCAGCCATCTCATCCTCTGCCATCCCCTTCTCCTCCTGCCCCCAGTCCCTCCCAGCATCAGTCTTTCCCAATGAGTCAACTCTTCGCATGATAAGATCCTCTGGGGACACATATAGACCAGAGAGTGGCATGAGGGAATTTCTGTGACAAACGCAAAAAACATCCTTTTATCTCATTTTATTCCCAGGTTGGTTTTACCTGCCTAATGTTGCCAGGTATTTTTAAATTAAGGAGTGAAAGAGGCTAAATATATGCATGAAAACCTAGTACTTGTGCTCATTCCTCTGGAAAGAAACAGTGTAACCCTCATCCCTTTGGAGTAAAGCAAAAGGCTCTTGCTTACTTTACTGTTTTCCACAATCAAATAGGAAACGAACAAGGAGAAGACTGCTCAAGAGGGAAGCAGCAGTTGAGCTTTATTACAATGCTGTCAGAGAGGTCAGAGCTGAAGGACAGCCCCACGCTAGGCATCTTTGTGGGGCTGTTTATAGGCTGGATATTTTCTATGCCTCCTGCCCCAGATACATTCTCCACCCTTTCCTATCTTGCTTTGTGCATCAGGGAAATTGATCCATAGGATTGTATCAACATGCTCCCTGGACCTCTGGCTTATGGTTGGGTTCAGCCATAGGAGATGCTGACAAGAGATCAGAGGACAGTGGAGATAGGATTGTAACTCACTCGCTTTCTCCCTGTTGACATCCTTAGATCGGATGCTTTCTTCTCTAGACCTTATTGTGGGCTTTTTTGTCTTGCTGTCTTCCTGGCTCTGGAACCGCTCTTTCTCTCTGTTCTTTTAGGTCTAGGGGTGTTAATGGCACTTGTTCTTGTATTACAGTGTCCCTGGACCAGACCCAGTTCATACACATTGCCTTGGCATAATCAGTTAATAAAGCTTCCTCCTACCCTGAAGTGACACAATTTGAATAATAAGTTATATGATCATCGATTTCCCTGTAGTTCTTCTGTCAAACTCTCCTGCAGTGACCCAGTTTAAACGTGCCATTTGTTTCCTGTGGGTCCTCTGACTGGTACAGTGACCTCTAGTCACCTTCAAGGAGCCTTCATGTAACATTCCTTTCCTCACATTCTGCGTCTACCTTGTGGCATCACACTGCCTTTACAACTTTCACCCAGGAAATGGTGGCTCTTGATATATAATTAAATTCTAATTTTTGGAAAAAAGTTTACCTACTCTTAAGTGCGAAAGAAGAGTTATAAGAAATTCTTCAATTTTATTTTTCTTTCTTTCATTTTTAAATTTTTTTAAAATACTTTATTCTATGTTACAATACTGTACTGGATTTGCCACACATTGACATGAATCAGCCACAAGTGTACACGATCTCCCAATGCCGAAGCCCCCTCCCTCATCCCACCCCATATCATCTCTCTGGATCATCCCGTGCACCAGCCTCAAACATCCTGTATCCTGTATTGAACATAGACTGGGTGCTTCGTTTCTTATACGATAGTATACATGTTTCAATGCCATTCTCCCAAATCATCCCACCCTCCCTCTCTCCCTCAGAGGCAAAATGTCCGTTCTATACCTCTGTGTCTCTTTTGTTGTCTCACATACAGGGTCATCATTACTATCTTTCTAATATTTTTCTTTCTTTCAAATAACACATATTCCTAGTAATATAACCAGCCAAGATTTGTAAGAAAGCTATCCACCTACTTGATTCTATTGTGTAATTTGCTTCATAAATTGAGCCCTTATTGTTTACATATAAAAGGGTTTTAAGGAAAATGACAATTACATGAGTCAAGTGGTTTATGAGTCAGGTGGTATATGAGTCAGGTGGTAGCCAACAGCTTAATGCTTATCTGGTATGTTGGAAGCTCTCCTAAGATCTCACCTACAGTGAATCCCACTCCTCTCAGTAATGATCTCTGAGGGTAAGCAATGACCCTACATATTTTCTCTCTTGCTTCATTATAGTTTACTTTCTTTTCAGAGAGCCAGTCAGAGTTTCTGAGAAAAGACTCCCTCAAAATTCTAGAATTTCAGACTCATGGTGAGGATGGAGGGAGGAAGCAAAAGGAAAGAGGAGACTGGAAAGCTGAGGGTGGTAAATGGACAGCAAAGAGACATGGGGTCTAACAGTCTGATCTGGAGCTGGTCCTCGGGTGGGACCGTCACCTCGAAAAGATGCCGAGAGTTTAGAGCGGGTGGTCAGCAAACTGCAGCCTGCAGGCTGAATCCTATCCAGCCACTTATATACGTAAAGAAAGTTGGTTGGAACAGAGCTATGCCCATTTGTGTACAGCGTTGTTTCTGGCTGTTTCTGCTTAGCAAAATAGTTGAGTAGTTGAGATGGAAACCATCTGGCCTGCAAAGCTTAATATTTGGTGTCTGGCCTTTTACAGAAAAAGCTTACAGACCTCTGGTTTTGAGAATTAGTCCACTTAGCCTTATAATAGGTTTGGTTGTTGGCTTTCTCTGGTGCTTACCATCCTTTTATAAAAAAAGATGACCTTCAACAGTGTGTAAGTGTCCTGTGGCTCCAAACCAGTAATTTCTACCCGAGAGTGGCAGAGGTTGAGGTGGTTGGATGGCATCACCGACTCAATGGACATGAACTTGAGCAAACTCTGGAGATGGTGAGGGACAGGGAGGCCTGGAGTGCTGCAGCCCATGAGGTCACAAAGAGTCGGACACAACTTCTCAACAACAAATAACATTTTATTTGCAACTGAATCACTGCAGATGGTGACTGCAGCCATGAAATTAAAAGATGCTACTCCTTGGAAGGAAAGTTATGACCAACCTAGATAACATATTAAAAAGCAGAGACATTGTTTTGTCAACAAAGGTCCATCTAGTCAAGACTATGGTTTTTCCAGTGGTCATGTATGGATGTGAGAGTTGGACCATAAAGAAAGCTGAGTGCCGAAGAATTGATGCTTTTGAACTGCAGTATTGGAGAAGACTCTTGAGAGTCCCTTGGACTGCAAGGAGATCCAACCAGTCTGTCCTAAAGGAGATCAGTCCTGAATATTCACTGGAAGGACTGATGCTGAAGCTGAAGCTCCAATACTTTGGCCACCTGATGGGAAAAAGCTGACTCATTTGAAAAGACCCTGATGCTGGGAAAGATTGAGGGCAGGAGGAGAAGGGGATGACAGAAGATTAGATGGTTGGATGTCATTACCAACTCAATGGACATGAGTTTGGGTGGACTCTGGGAGCTGGTGATGGACAGGGAGGCCTGGTGTGCTGCAGTCCATGGGGTTGTAGAGTCAGACATGACTGAGCGACCGAACTGAACAACAGATAACATTTTAATCAAGGGAATTTCCCCCCCTTTTGTTCTTCTTACACTCGTTCCTAAAAATTTGTACTGTGAACTTTTAATTCACAATAAGTACCTGGAAATATGGATTATACTCCCAAGTTCCCAAGTCCTTTCTCATGTATTCCTAACAGTTTTAAATGTTCAAATCTCTTTTAGAAAACAGTTGTTTCAAAAGTGCATTAGGAAAGATGCGGAGTCTATAAACAAAGATACTCAGTAAGTACCTTATACTTTGTTATTTTACAAAACCAGGAAAGAACCTGGATAACTTCATATCTCAGAGAATGCAGTCCACTCTCACCTGTGTGAAATAAGAGATTTATAGGGTCATTTTGTCATTATTATTCCTATTAGAAGAACGTGCCAGTGTGCAATTTCATTGTGATTTAACTTAATGAAGGATACTTGATTTTCCTTAAACCTTCCCCAAACTCTTCTGAAACTGAATATTTTCATTTATATTTGGTTGGCCAAAAAGTTCCTTCTTTTTTTTTAATAAGTAAAAAGGCACATTTTTCATTTTCACCAAGAACTTTATCGAACAACATATTCATCATTTTGTTTTACTACCTTCTGCCATTTTCTAGACAACTTCATTATTTCGTCTTTCCAAAAATTTTTATATTTTTGAACAAAGAACTGTCCCAGGTGCCTTTTACAGTCTTTCTTCCAGGTAATTGAAAATTTTTCCATTAAGAGAATTTTGAAAATTTGAAGGTGCAAGATCTGATGACTGCAGCAGACCCAGACCTTAGCAGCCAGGCTGCGGCAGTTTTTGCCTGGTCATCAGAGAAACACGTGGTCTTACATAACCTGGTGGAAGATTCTGCGTTTTCTGTTCACAAATTCTGTTGAGGTTCTTCAAAGGATGGGAACCTGGGGGTCGGGAGTCAACTGATAAGAAAGTAAAGGAGAGAGAGAGGCTGCTATTCCTCGGTTTATGCGAAAAGCCAGTGGAGCCCCTGCATGGGGCTTGCTCTGTTCACGGCGGCCTCAGGCGCCCTGTTGATGGGGTGAAGGCATGGAGCGCCTGCTCAGGAGGGTCTTAGAAGCCCCGGCAGAAAAGTGAACTCAGAGAGCCTGTGTGCTCCAGGGATCAGCCTGAAAAAGAGAGAGAGCGAGCAAGACACACGGACCAAAGCTCTGATGGAGCAAAGGTGTTTTGTTCAACATTGTGTAGGTATTTATACTGTCTTGTTGGAGAAGACTCCTGAGAGTCCCTTGGACTGCAAGGAGATCCAACCAGTCCATTCTGAAGGAGATCAGCCCTGGGTGTTCTTTGGAGGGAATGATGCTAGAGCTGAAGCTCCAGTACTTTGGCCACGTCATGTGAAGAGTTGACTCTTTGGAAAAGACTGTGATGCTGGGAGGGATGCTTGGAGGCAGGAGGAAAAGGAGAGGACAGAGGATGAGATGGCTGGATGGCATCACCGACTCGATGGACGCGAGTTTGAGTGAAGTCCAGAAGCTGGTAACGGACAGGGAGGCCTGGTGTGCTGCAGTTTATGGGGTCACAAAGAGTCGGACAAGACTAAGTGACTGAACTGAACTGAACAAGATAGCTATTTTTAGCAGAGATAAAATTGAAACTTACAAGGAAATATGAGGTCATCCATATGAAAGAGAGAGGGTTGTAAATAATCACTTTTGCCGTATGGTTCATAAAAAGGAAGAGGGTACTTATCACTGTATAAAAAACTAACAAAGGAAATGCCTGGATTCCTCAGCACCTGAGAGAGGCTTGCCTCTCCTTTCAATTCCTGAGTACTCAGGAATTAATAAGGAACAGAATTCCTGACACATCCAAGACAGCACACAGGAAGCCTCCTGTTAAATCCGTCCTGAGAAGATTCCACGTGCTTTTCGTCATGTGCTGCTTTCAGTTGGTCTAACTGGAAGCAGTACTTGTTGGAATTAATTGTTTGGTTTTCTGGAAAGAGCTCAAAATAGAGAGCTCCCTTCCAATCGCACTATCTATACAACATCACTTTCTCTGGGTGAAGCCTGGTCTTCGGTGTGGTTGGTGGTGGTTCATTTCACTTGCCCCCAATCTCTTCTGTTCCACATTATTGTTCAGTACTTTTCATTGCCCCTCACAGTTCGTTTTAAAAATGGAATGTTTCCTTTGCAAATGAGAACTGAATGAGAAAGTACGGTCAAGAAGGATTTTTTCCTGCCTAACACATGTGCAACCCAAACATCACAGCAGTTTACTTAAACAAGCTGGCGCAAATGGCTTTCCGTGCTTGGTCTGGATATTCTAAGTGTGTCAGCCGTCTCCTCCGAGGCACGGTGATTGTTCTCAGGGTCTTGATTTGATCACTGTCAGTCTCAGCTGATCCACAGGATGGGGGAGCATCATCCAAGGAGAAATCTCCAGAATGTGACTTCACATGCCATTTTCAACACTTTTGATCAGTCACAGCACCTTCTCCATACAGTGTACAAATCTTTTTTGTGTGTGTTTCTATTATGATTTTACCTTTCTTAAAATAAAAAAGCAAAGCATGCCAAAAATGTTGATCATTTCTTCCATCTTTAATACTAAAATGGCGACATCAAAATCCACCAGTTTTGATGTGTGTTTTTAAGTGCATGCTGCCGTGACAGCTATCACAGCACAGGCTCACAAAATTGCTTCGCGTGAAGCTGAAGACCAGTGAGCACTGCTAGAGCCAGCTGAGGGGGGGAGTGGAAAGAACTTTTTGGCCAGCCCAATACTTCTATAAAATTAATGCTTTTGGGAGGGGTGAGGGAGAGGGTGACTTTTCTTTAAGAAATTTCTTCTAGAGGACAGTAGGTTTTGAATAATGTTGGAGATTTCAGACCTGTACATTTGAATTCATAGTATCATGCTTATATTTGCATTTAACTTGGAGCCTAGTACATCACCTCATTTTATCTTCATGCAGCTCAATTCTATTTAAATATTTAGTAAGTAACTATTTTTAGTTGCACTGAAGTAAATCCAAATATTTAGATGATTCTCTGCAGTATTTTATTTTATAAATAAATTATTTTATAAAGACATATGAGATTATAATTAAACAATACAGTGGGCCAGTGAGTGTCAGTCAGCTCAGGAATCGGGAGATGCGGGGCTGCTCTGGGGCAGTTTGCTTACGCCTTCTCTTTTCTCTTTATGCCTCACTGGGGTGATCTAAAGAGGCATTAACGTATACAGAAGCCCCTGAACATCAGAGGGGAGGCCCAGCTGTGCATTTGAGGGGTTAAAATGCAAAAACAATGAGCACGCAATCTCTTCTTCAGATAGACTGCACACAACTAGGTGTCTCTGTGTGGGGTCCAGCCTCGTCTCACCTGAGGAGCAGAGATGCCGAGACTTATTACATGAGCAGCTGTGGCCACCCATCTCAAAACAGATTCCTCACCCACTGCAAACGGATTCAGATGACAGTCTTTGTGAGTCACTGTTTTTAAGTCCAGAGCAAGGCTGAGTATCTGTCTTCCTCTGCTCAGGCTACAGTAACAGAATAGCATGAAGTGAGTGGCTTAAGCAAGAGACATTTATTTCTCCCATTTCTGAAAGCCGGGAGTTCATGATCGGGGTACTGGCCGAGCGGTTTCTGCTAAGAATGCTCTTCCTGGCCTGCAGTCAGTTGCGTCCTCATAGGAGAGAGAGAGGGCTGTCTTGCGTCTCTCTTTGTGTGGACACTGCCGCATCACGAGGGACACACACATGATCATGTTACGATGCCTGCTCCAGGCCCCACTCCAAAGGCTGTCACGGTGGAGATCAGAGCTGCACATCTTAGTGTTTTCGGCCTGGGTGGGGTGAGGGGCTAGAACCAAACATTCAATCTATAACGCACATGCCCACCTGACAAGTTACAGAAAACAAGCATTCTTCAATTGGAAACTAGACTCTGGAGGCCAGGAACGTCTGCTTTTCAGTCTCCATGGCAGGTAAAAAGTACATATTAATTGATGACTGACGGAAAAAAGCATTAGGTGAAATCATCATACATACTTGAATCATTTTCATGTTCTGTATTTTAGTAAATGGGAACTGTTTTAACAACACAGAAATTATAGAGAATACCACAGCATCCGTATTCCCGCTAACCAACCTATTTCATGTGTACAGGGAAAAGAGAAAAAAGAGTAAGAATTAGAGGGGATAGAGATGAAGAATAGGGAAAGTGAGGGAAAGGGTATGTGAGAGTTCTTTCTTCTGGTCTTGTACTATTTCCTAAATTTAAAATTATATCAAAATGAAAAACTGCAGAATAATCACAGACACAGCCAAGCCGCAGAGTACCATCCCATAATTCTATAATTGCTCTCCCTTTCCCAGTGGCTTTGTAATTTTTTAAACAACTGTGTATGTTTAAAAACAGTATACGTGTTTTTAGTTTCTAAAAAGCTTATATAAATACTACTATTCTCTATGTGTTCTTCTTAGAAGAAGAACATATTCCTCTATAATATGTGTCTATATATTTATACATACTGGCAGAATATTACACATATCTGTTTATATCTATTTTCACACAAATGGTAACATTGCTGTACACTATCATGAGCCCTTTTTTCTTCAAATAATAAGTCTGATACTGTTCCCTGTTATTTCATAGCTTTTCTAGAATTTTTGTTGTTTCACAGTATTCTATTTGTATGAAAACATCAAAATTTATTTAAAGTCTCCTGTTCTATGAAATTATTTCCAATCTGCTATTTGAAATAATGCTTCAGTGAATAATTTGGTGTATTCATTACTTAGCACATTTTGCCCCTGTGTGAATTATCTATAAGATAAATTTCTACAAGTAAATTGCTGTGCCAAAAGGCACATCCTTCTGTAATTTGGGTAGACATTGTCTATCTGGGTGCATCACCTGGTGTCTGCTTACAGAGCTACCGACAGTATAGCGTCACCTCAGTAGCGTAGGAGAACATGGGTTCCCTGTCACCTAGGGTGTTTTCAAAATTGCTTCTTTTGCCAAGTTAATGGGTGAAAAATTATTTTTCTTTGTGTGGTTATTTTAAAGTTTATTGTAAGCTTCTTTAGTTTATGTAGACTTAAGGGTCATATGGCACCCCACTGCAGTACTCTTGCCTGGAAAATCCCATGGACGGGGGAGCCTGGTGGGCTACAGTCCATGGGGTGGCTAAGAGTCGGACACGACTGAGCGACGTCACTTTCCCTTTTCACTTTCATGCACTGGAGAAGGAAATGGCAGCCCACTCCAGTGTTCTTGCCTGGAGAATCCCAGGGACGGGGGAGCCTGGTGGGCTGCAGTCCATGGGGTCGCTAAGAGTCGGACACGACTGAGCGACGTCACTTTCCTTTTTCACTTTCATGCATTGGAGAAGGAAATGGCAGCCCACTCCAGTGTTCTTGCCTGGAGAATCCCAGGGACGGGGTAGCCTGGTGGGCTGCCATCTATGGGCTCGCATAGAGTCGGACACGATGAAGCGACTTAGTAGTAGTAGTAATAGTATTCCCTTTTATGGGAGCTGTGTGCTTAAATGCTTTATCTGATTTTCTAAATCTTGTTGGTTCTCTTATTAATTTGAGAGAGTTCTTTATAAGTTGAGAGATCATCTCTCTGTCATACAAGCTGCAGCGATCGTCTTCAGGTCTGTGATTTGCTTTTGACTCTGCTCCAGTGGTTTCTGATGGGCAGGTTTATTTTAAAAAGTCAGCTACATTAGTCAGTATATTTTTTTCTCATGTCTCCTTTTGTGTCATAGCTGGAAAGCCCTAATCATTCTAGGCTTAAAGCAAGGGAACCGGCTTCTGTTCACATCAGTGCTGTCGTGGCTTCACTTTTCACGTTGAAACCCTTGATGTCTCTGGACTTACCCTGGGATACGGAGGAAGACACCAGAGACACGGGTTTGATTCCTGGGTCAGGAAGACCCCTGGGGTAGGAAATGGCAATTCATGCCAGCATTTCTTCCTGGAAGATCTGATGGACGGTGGACAGGGGAGTCTGGTGGTCTACAGTCCAGGAAGTCGCAAAGAGTCAGACATGACTGAGCGCAAACACACATACGAGTGTGAGACAGGTGTCCACCTTTTTTTTTTTTTTAAAGCAAAAACAAACAAACAGGAAAACCAAGTAGTTTATTTCAATATTACATCAGTGGCACCACCAACTCAATGGACATGAGTTTGAGCAAACTCTGGGAGATGGTGAAGGACAGGGAAAGCTGGCATGGTGCAGTGCATTGGGTCACAAAGAGACACAACTGAGCAACCGAACAACATCTGAACATTGACTTCTGAATAATTCATTTGCTTCTACTGATTGTTAAGTATTCTGGTCATGTATCTAGATACATCTGTGTCAGTATTAAACCATAGCTTTATGTTAAAATTTACTCCTGATAAAATTTTTTGCTCTGAAATCTACTTTGTCTAATATTCATAGAGCCATCTCAGATTTTGATTAATTAAAGCATGGTATGTTTTTATCCTCCTTTTATTTTTAATCTATTTATATCTTACCTTTAAAGTTGGCTTCTTGTAACAGCTCTTGTTCTTTTCATACAATGTGAAAACATTTGCCTTTTAATCTGAATACCTGTTCAGATCATTTATATTTAATATACTTATTGATAATGTTGGGTTTGAATCTATTATTCTGCTATTTTTCTATTCTACCCCATTTTCTTTGTCTTCTTTTGAATTAATTCAGTATTTTTTTAAGATTCCATTTTATCACTATATTTGCTCATTTGTTATGGTTCTTTTTGCATATGCGTGCATGTGGCTGCTTTAAATTTGTAGTATATATCTAGATTACCAGTTTACCTTCAAGTGATATAGCATTTCATGTGTGGTATAAATATGTTATAAAAATGTGTTTGTCTTTCTCCCTTCTTGGCTTCTGTTCAATTGTCATATACTGTAATTATATATATTTAAAACCCCACAATCCATTATTATTTTGTTGACATAGCCAATTACTTGTGAAAGAGATTCTTAAAATAAGAATCCTGGAAATTTTACCATATGTATGTACCCACATAGCTGTTATCCTTGTGATCTTCCGTGTTGCGTGGCCCAAGCTTCCTTCCAGCAGTCGTTTTCCCTCTGCGTGAGGGGCGTGGCATGCTCAGCCCCTCAGTGGCGCCGACTCTGTGACCCCATGGACTGTAGTCTGCCAGGCTCCTCTGTCCGTGGGATTTTCCAGGCAGGAACACTGGAGTGGGGGCCCTTTCCTCCTCCAGGGGTCTTCCTGACTGCCTTTAGCACTTTTGTAGCTCAGATATGCTGGTGAGGAACTCCTTCAATCCTTGTACGACCACCCCCTCCTACCCCCACCACCTCCCCAGCCTTCTTTGCCTTTAATTTTCAAAGATACTGTGTTGAACATTTTCTTTCATTATTTTAAATATTTGCTCTATGGCTTCCATTATTTCTAGAAATAAACCTGCTGTTATCCTTATGGGCTTCCCTGGCGGCACAGTGGTCAAGAGTCCACCTGCCAATGCAGGGGATGCAAGATAACCATGAAATGTCTTTTCCTCTACCTGCTTTTAACATTTTCTCTTCACTGGTTCTTCTTATCTCCTATTTGTTGAGGTAAAATCAACACATTGCATGCATTTAAGATGTGCAAAGTATTGAAAGTAGTCAGAGAGGGAAGTTTAGAGTGATAAATGCCTACATTAAGAAAAAAGAAAGACTTCAAACAGCCTAACTTTTACACCTCAAAGTGAGGAAAAAGTGAACCAAGCCCACAGTTGGCAGAGGGCTTCCCTGTGGCTCAGCAGTAAAAACCCACCTGCAATGCAGTAACTGCAAGGTGGGAGACCCCCTGAAGGAGGGCACAGCAGCCCACTCCACTATTCTTGCCTGGAGAACCCAATGGACAGAGGAGCCTGGAGGCCTATGATCCAGAGGGTTGCAAAGAGTGGACATGGCTAAAGCAACTTAGCACGCATACAAAGCTAGACAGGCAGATATAATAAAGATTAGAGTAGAAATAGGAACTAAAAGGACAGTAAAAAAAAAAAAAAAGATCAGTGAAACTAAGACTTGGTTTGTTGAAAAGATAAACAAAGTTCGACAACCGTTAGCTAGACTCACCAAGAAAAAAGAGAGACAACTCAAAGAAATATAGTTATAAAAGAAGTGGAGACATTTTGGCTGATAACTACACAAATACACAACAGATCATAAGAATGACTGTGAATAATTCTATGCCAATGAATTTTACAATCTAGAATAAGGGGATTAATTTTTGGAAACATACAAGTATCCAAGACTGAATCATAAAGAAATAGAAAATATAATCAGACCAGTTACTAATGAAATTTAATCAAATATTAATAATCTCTCAAGAAAAGGACCAGCTGGTTTCACTGATGAGTTCTATCAAACTTCTAAGAAGAATTAAGACCAATTCTTCTCACTCTTCCAAACAGAAGAAGAAGAGGGGATACTTTCAAGTTCATCTTGTAAGGGCACTACAAATAAAGAAAACGACAGGATGATACAGTTGATGAATATGGGTGTGAAAATCATCAGAAAATAAAGCAAACTGAGTTCATACAGTATGAGCAAATGGAATTTATTCCAAGGATGGTTCAACATCTCAAATCAATCAATGTGATGTGGCACATTTAGAAAAAGGAAAGATTTTTATGGGTAAATATATATGGTAAAATTTTCTTATCATAAAAATCTCTTTAAAAGATAATTGGGTGTTTCAACAAAATAATAATAAAGTATTGTGGAGTTTTAAATATTTATGATTAATGTACATATCATCTCAATAGGTGCAGAAAAGTCATTTGACAAAACTCAACATCTTCTCATGATAAAAACTCTCAACAAATTATGTATAATGGGAACATAATAAAGGCCACATATGACAGTTCTGTTCAGTCGCTCAGTCGTGTCCAACTCTTTGTGACCCCATGGACTGCAGCACGCCAGGCCTCCTTGTCCATCACCAACTCCTGGAGTTCACCCAAACTCATGTCCATTGATTCGGTAATGCCATCCAACCATCTTATCCTCTGTCGTCCCCTTCTCCTCCTGCCCCCAATCCCTCCCAGCATCAGGGTCTTTTCCATTGAGTCAACTCTTCGCATGAAGTGGCCAAAGTATTAGAGTTTCAACTTCAGCATCAGTCCTTCTAATGAACACCGTGGACTGATCTCCTTTAGAATGGACTGGCTGGATCTCCATGAAGTCCAAGGGACACTCAAGAGATTTGTCCAACACCACAGTTCAAAAGCATCAATTCTTTGGCACTCAGGTTTCTTTATAATCCAACTTTTACATCCATACATGACTATTGGAAAAACTATAGCCTTGACTAGACAGACCTTTGTTGGCAAAGTAATGTCTCTACTTTTTAATATGCTGTCTAAGTTGGTCATATACAGCTAATATACTCAACAATGAAAAGCTTTTCTCTATGATCAAGAACATAGCAAAGATGTTCATTATCACTAGTTTTATTCAACACAATACTGAAAGTTCTGTCCAGGTTGGCTAGGCAAGAAAAAGATATAAAATGCATCTAAATTATAGCTTTTTAAGAAATATCTTTCATGCTTCTTTTTAGCAAGTTCATTTTCTGTATGCTAGAATACAATTACACTAACTATTTAATGTCCTTTCCAATAACTATTTTATCTCTGTTATTTCTGAATCTGTTTCTGCTGATCGATATTTTTTCCTACTCATTACTAGTGGCATTTTCTTCTTTTTTGCACTCCTAGTAATTTTGATTGTATCAGTGACATTGTGGACTTTGTTAAAAGTCAGATTTTTAAAAATTAATATTTTGTGATTTTCTCTGTGACATAGTTAACAGAAAAGTTTTATATTGAGTCTCGAATTTCAGCTTTGTTAAGCAGAATCAGAGCTGTCTAGGGCTACTTTTTTTCCCCCAGGACAATGACTGCAACTTTCGAGTACTCCCCTTAATGATCTATGAATTAGGAGTTTTTCCAAATTGATCACATATTATTCCTGGTCCTGTGTGACCATTCCCACTGCTCCTTTCATTGATTCTTTTCTGGATGTCCAGTGTTATCCTTCTATGCCGTTGCCAGACTCCAGGGAGACTCATGTAGTGTCATATAAAGAAAACATGCTTGGAGACATGCAGCCTTGCATTCTGATTCCAGCTCTGCCGGGGGCTGTCTGTGTAATTTTGGTGAACTTACTCAAAATTTCTTTTCTCATGTTCTCATTTGTAAGATGAGGGTAATAATAATGTGAACAATGGGAACAGTCACACTAATAATGACTGCAGATTAGCTTAGAGAGTAAGTGTTGCTTGGGTTTAGCACAGTTCCGGCACATGCTAAGTTTAAACACCGCTGTGAAAGTAAAGAAGGGGACTTCCCTGGTGGTGCAGCGGTTAAGAATCTGCCTGCCATTGCAAGGGACATGGGCTAGATCCCTGGCCCGGGAAGATTCCACGTGCCACAGAGCGTCTAAGCCCACTTCACTGCTGACGCCTGTGCACGTAAAGCCTGCGGGCCCGGAGCAAGAAGAGCCGGCGCCCTGCAGCGCAGAGTCCGCCCGCAGAGAGGAAGGCCGGGCACAGCCAAAATGAGTCAGCAAGTTTAAAAAGCGCAGTTCCAAACCTGGAAACAAGACCTGTCTGAAATAGTCAGTAATTGGATAAGCAGGGTGGCTATAGTTTTCCAGTTCAACTTCTTGCTAAAGATGTGCCAAGGAGACAAAAGTAAAAGAAAATAACTTTTTCACTTTGAAGATTTAGTGAAACTGGGTGCAAATTCTCATTTAACCTTGAGTAGATATAATTGTTTTCTTTTGTATTTTTTCAACAAATTTAATGTTATATATATTTTCATATTTGGTTGCCAGAAAGCCTCTTCTGTGCTCTGACAGACACACTTTCCGTTTTCACTCAGCTTTATTGAGCAATGTAGTCACTGTTTTGTGTCGCTTGTGCTCAGTTGCTCACAAGAGTCTGACTCTTTGCTCCACTGCTTTCTGCCATTTTCCAGGCAACTTCATGATTCCATCTTCCCAAAACTTATTTTTCTGAGCAAAAAACTGTTTTCAGTGCCCTTTACAGTCTTCCAGGGACTTTTTTCCATTAATAGAATTTTGTAAAGACTGAAATAAATGAAACTTTGATGGTGCAATAGCTGGTGGATACAGTGAAGATCAGAACTTCCTAGCCAAGTTGTAACGATTTTTGTCTGATTATCAAAGAAACATGTGGTCTTCTGCTATCCTGATAGAAAATTTTGCTTTTTCTGTTGACTAATTCCAGATACTTTTCATCAAGTCATTTGGTCTAGTTGGAGCAGTACTTGTTGGAATTAATTGTTTTATTTTCCAGAAGATGCTCATTATAGAGAGCTCCCTTCCAACCTCAGATATGCATGACATCACTTTGAAGACCAGTGGTGGTTCATTTCACTACCCCATGATCTCTTCTGTTCAACATTATCATACAGTATCCACTTTTCATCACCTGACACAATTTGCTTTAAAACCAGAATGTTTTTCTCATGTTTACATAGAAGATAACTAGAAGAAATATGGTCAAGAAGGTGTTTTTTTTTGCTTATGTAGAACTCAAATATCAAACTGATTAACATAACCAACCTGGTGCAAATGATTTTCAACACTTGATTTGGATATTATGAACATGTTGGCTATGTGTGGTATGATATTGGTTATTCTCAGTTAATGTCTTTTTTAAATTGAAAATAGATAAATTTTTTATTTTTGTTTTAGAAGAAAACATATATGAATATTTATTTAAATTCTTTAAGGAAAATCACTTTCTATGTTTAAAGGCAAAAGAGAAAATCATAAAGAAAAAGATCAGCTTGGCTACATGCAAATTTAAATCTGTGCACAAATAAAGGTGTTTAAAAAAACGCTGAAGGAATTAATGTTCAACCTGGAAAATATTTTAATCACTTGTTCAGTTCAGTCAGTTCAGTTCAGTTGCTCACTTGTGTCCAAGTCTTTGCAGCCCCATGGACTGCAGCTTGCCAGCCTTCCCTGTCCATCACCAGCTTCCAGAGCTTGCTCAAACTCATGTCCATCGAGTAGGTGATGCCATCCAGCCATCTCATCCTCTCATCCCCTTCTCCTCCTGCCTTCAGTCTTTCCAAGCATCAGGTTTTTCTCCTGTGAGTCAGTTTTTCCCATCAGGTGGCCAGAGTATTGGAGCTTCAGCTTCAGCATCAGTCCTTCCAATGAATATTCAGGATGGATTTCCTCTAGGATGAACGGGTTGGGTCTCCTTGCAGTCCAAGGGACTCTCAAGAGTCTTTTCCAACACCACAGTTCAAAAGCATCAATTCTTTGATGCTCAGCTTTCTTTCTTTCTTTTTTTTTAAATGTTATTTAAAAAAATTTTAATTGGAGGCTAATTACTTTACAATATTGTGGCAGTTTTTGCCATACATTCACATGGACTCAATTAATGTCTTGATTTGATCACTATCAACTTCAATTGGTCTACCTGACAGTGGAGCATCTTCCAGAGAGAAATCTCTAGTACAAAACTTCACAAATCACTTTTGACACATTTGATCAGTCACAGTGTCTTCTCCTTACACTGCAAAAATCTCTTTAGGTGCTTCTGTTATGTTTTCACCTTTTTTGAAATAATAAAGCATAATATGCTGAAAACGTTGTTCCTTTCTCCCATCTTCAATAATAAAATGGCTACACTAAATTTCACCAATTTTGATGTTTCTAAAAAATATGCATGCTGATATGACAGCTGTCACAATTCAGTCTAATAAAATTGTTTCAAATGAAGTTAAAGACGATAAGCCCTACTAGAGCCTTCTTACAGAAAAGAATGAACCTTTTGGCCAACCCATATATATAAATGACTTTCTGTTGGCCACACATTGTCAATGGCAGACTAAAATTAGAATTCAGGTATTTTTCTGCATCTTCCTGCAGCCTTACTGGGGGAAGTAGGAATATTTTTTGTTTAAAGATAACAATAGTATTTTTTTTCTTAAATCATAAACATCTTAATATCTTAATTTTCCAAAAGGATTAGCTTGTTTTTAATGTTGCCTTGGGCCCTGCAACTTTTCTTGGTTACCGTGGCATATTTGGAATCAGAAATTTGATCTATTGCTGCTTTCTTCTCTTGTTGTATTTGATTATAAAAGTTTCACCTCTCAGTTGGGTTTGTCTTTCATTCGACACTGACTGTTAAACCGTTGTCTGCTCTGCTCTCCCGTTTCCGCTCCTCTCTTGCTTTGCTTCCTTCCGCTTCTCTTCGGTTGGAATGCTGGCTGCGTCACTTGCTCCCGCTGTGGGCGAGGGCTGCCTCAGTGTCCTGCAGAGAGAAGCGGAAGGGCAGCCGCCTGAAGAGCTCTCGGTCTGGGTGTCCTCTGACCTTGACTGCCCTCACCCCTTACCCCCTTCTTCTGCCTCGTCCGCCGTGTCTTCCTGCCTCTCCGGTCCCTTTGCTACAGTCGTCCTTGCCCATCTGCACCTTCTCCTCTTGTAGAATTCCAGCGGCGCTCTGCGGCCAAGAAGTCAGAGGCGGATGGAAAGGCAGTGGCTACGCCAAAGTGCTGTGAGCTTGACTGTCTTTCCAGAATCTGCTATTCCTTTCTTGAAATGTGCTTTCTCTTCCTGCAGCGTTTTTAACCTGAAGACTGAGTTGGCCAACACTAATTTTGTGTTTTACAAAACTCACACCGGGTTGAACTGTATTTCTTGGCCATGTGCTTTTTACTGTTTAATTTCCACATCTACTTTCTTCTGTCCTTTGCTTTTGCTACCGTTTCTCTTTTTGCTTTTAATATTTTCCTAGACCAGCTTTTGCTTCTGGTCCAGCTTGGTGTTAATCTTCATTTTATTTTCACTCCTGTCTAGTAGTATGGAATTGTACAGTATTATCAATGAATTACTATTGCAATGTTAGCAGTTATTCCATTTATTTCACGAATGGACATTTTTCTGGCTCAGATGCATTTGCTTGAAATCAATGATTTCTATTAAGTACCTACAAGTTTTTAATTTTACTAAGTACTACAATATTAAGGTATCTTTAAGAAGTTTGCAGTCTTTCATAAGTGCGCATGAGATAGCAATATAATGAAGCACTAGAGAGATTAGTATGAGTTAATATTATAATATAGAAAAAGTGGACAGTGTGAGTTGGAGTTATTCATGAGAAAACCAACTCTGTTAGTCATGAAATAGTGGGATTGGAAGAATTAGTTTTACTGGATGCAAGATCATTGTACTGGAATATGTCTAGTTCACAAAAATTTAGAAGATCTTGAGCTTAAAAAATATTTATCTATTGGAAGAGAATATTTAAAAAGAATGTATATATGTGTAAAACTGAATCACTTTGCTGTATAGCAGAAATTGGCACAATGTTGTAAATCAACCATACTTCAACCAAAAAAATTGGTAGTTTTCTTTCATGTGATTTTTAAGTTCTCACTATGATTCACGTAGGTATTATTTAATTTGGGACTTGAAAGTGATTATCTGGCTAGAGGCTGCATTTCCTAGCTTCCCTGGTAACTGAGTGTGTTATGCTCTGGTGCATGAGAAGAAAATAAATTCCTTGCTCTTTAAGTGACTGATCTCTGGTCCAGCATTTGTCTACCCTAATTGATGTAGTATTCCACCAAAACAGAGTACAAGCGTAGACTAAATCCTCTAGCAAGTAAGACTGACACATGTGTCGATGTGATTTAGTGAGATGCATTCTATTTGAGGAATTGTCAGCTTCAGTTTTTCGTGTTTCTTTCGAGTCTTACGGCCCATCTACAGCGCAGTTGACTCAGGACGTTCAAGGAAGTCAGTGTGAGTTTCCTCCTCGGCTTCAGCGTTGCTTCCTGTCGACTGTGCTTTGTGTTACTTTTCTCCAAGTCACGTTGCCCATAATAAAGCATCTAAGAAGCGGTGGTAGTTCTGACCAATAGCCTAAACACTGAAGGCACCGAGTTTCTCTCTCATAATTTCAGTGTTGGCTCCAGTCCAGACTTTCTTTGGAGAAGTTGCAGACAGTAACGTCAGAACTGCTTCAGCCCCGAGGTCCTGGAGCCATTCTGCAGGACCCCAGGAGCACTTTTGAGTCCTTCAGTATAAAGTGTATGGTCAGCTGAAATGTACCTGTAGGAGATTTATTTCAAAGGATCTAACTGAGTATTCTGCTGTTTTCACAGAGGATGGTTAATAAAAGTAGAGGAAAAAGTAAAATTGCAAGACTCATAAGTTTTGTCACCTGCCAGCTCCTACACTTCCACGGTGGCTCAGTGGTGAACCCTCCCGCCAGTGCAGGAGACATGGGCTTGATCTCCGGGTCAGGAAGACCCCCTGGAATAGGAAATCCAACCTATTCCAGTATTCTTGCCTGGAAAATCTCGTGGACAGGGGAGCCTGGTGGCTACAGTCCATGGAGTCACAAAAGAGTCAGGTACAACTTAGCAGCTAAGCAACAACAACAAGGCAAAGATTTACTGGGAAAGGAGGTTGACAGGGATAACTAAGGAGAGGTGAGAATCTTTAGGGTGTTTTTGTGGACATTTCCCATCCCTGAGATACTAAGGTACATTTTTGAAGAGCTTTTTCCTATTTCAAATTTCTTAACTGTGCTTAAATATAATAGGTTGTAGCTAAGATATCTTCCAGATTCTATGTTTCTATAGTCTTTTTTTTCCTATACAAGTGTTCAGAGAAAAGGGAAAAATCATTAAACTTTTACTAGTTTGTTTATATGACTACTAGCCAGTTGTTTTATTGATTAGTAATAATAATTTTATTAGAATTAACCAATTATCAACTAATAACTTTGGGAAGAGTAGTCAGATAGAGGTAGACTGTCCATCAACATATTTACTTATATAAATTAATATGTACTGGATAGTGCTGTAATTGCTTTATACAGTCCTATCAAGTAGATGCTATTATTTCCCCACGTCATAGATGAGAAAACTGGGCCATAGGGAGATAAAGTCATTTTCCGAAAGTCACACAGCTAGTGCTGGGTAGATTGAAATTCAGGCAGTCAGGCCCCAGAGTCACAGATTTTAATACATTATTGGTAGAAAGGAAAAAGTCTGAGTCAGTCTCTTGTGGGGTCACTGCTCCTTTCTCCTGGGTCCTGATGGGCACAAGGTTCTGTGTGTGCCCTCTGAGAGTCTGTTTCCCCAGTCCTGTGTAAGTTCTGTAATCAAATCCCACTGGCCGCCAAAGTCGAATTCCCTGGGGGTTCTCCGTCCCTTTGCCAGATCCCAGGTCGGGAAGCCTGTTCTGGGTCTTAGAATTTTCCTAACAGTGTGAAAATGTATCTGGTCTAGTTGTCCTGCAGCTGGCTGCTCAGCAGCTCCATGGGGGGGTTAACAGCGACCTCCTTCAAAAGGGTTTATTTCACACTCTGTGTAAGCGGGTCTGCTGCACCCAGAACCCCTGCCCCTGCAGCAGGCCACTGCTGACCCAGACCTCCACAGGAGACCCTCACCACTCCAAGCCAGGTCTGGCTCAGTCTCTGTGGGGTCTCTGGGCTCTGGTGCACACAAGGTTTTGTTTGAGCCCTCCAAGCATCTCTGGTGGGAATAGGGTTAGATTCTAAAGGCGATTTCACCCCTCCTACCATCTTGCTGGGGCTTCTGCTTTGCCCTTGGACATGGGATATCTTTTTCTGGTGGGATCCAACATTCTCCTGTTCAGAGCGAGCTTTAATTTGACGTGATTGCAGGAGATGAGCGCACATCCTTCTACTCTGCCGTCTTGTCAGTCAGACTAAAACTGAAGAAAGGAGGGAAACCACTAGCCCATTCAGGTAGGACATAAATCAAATCCCTTACGATTATGCAGTGGAAGTGAGAAATAGATTCAAGGGGTTAGATCTGATAGACAGAGTGCCTGAAGAACTATGGATGGAGGTTTGTAACACTGAACAGGAAGCAGGAAT
>SJYC01126185.1:0-33890 GCA_006408675.1 Madoqua kirkii
GGCTGCAGTCCATGGGGTCGCTAAGAGTCGGACACGACTGAGTGACTTCCCTTTCACTTTTCACTTTCATGCATTGGAGAAGGAAATGGCAACCTACTCCAGTGTTCTTGCCTGGAGAATCCCAGGGATGGGGGAGCCTGGTGGGCTGCCGTCTATGGGGCCGCAGAGTCGGACACGACTGAAGCAACTTAGCAGCAGCAGCAGCATATATAAAATCTGCAATAGCCCATTATATTGTGGTATAGCATGGTGCCAATAGCTTTTTCTTATGTTTTATGCTTTATGTTTTATGCTTTTTCTTAAATGTCTCTCTTTGCACACAGGAGAACCCTAGCCTGTTTCCAGTTACCCAGTGTTGAAGCTAAGAATGGCTTCTGAATATACAAGGGTCACTCTGAGTCTTCATTTCCCGCTGGAAATCCATTTCTGCGTTACCTCCTGCTCCACACCCAGAGGCCAGCAGGCTTCCGTTATACGACTGCTTTGTATTTTCTTCTTTTCTGGACTACAGTGACATTTTACCTTTCTTCTTCTTTTTTTTAATCAATAAAACATGTGTAAGATCATATGTGAACTGAATCGCCAGTCCAGGTTCAATGCATGATACTGGATGCTTGGGGCTGGTGCACTGAGATGACCCAGAGGGATGGTCTAGGGAGGGAGGAGGGAGGGCGTTCAGGATGGGAGCACGTGTATACCTGTGGCAGATTCATGTTGATGTATGGCAAAACAATACAATATTGTAAAGTAATTAACCTCCAGTTAAAATAAATAAATTTATATTAAAAATTAAAATAAAAACAAAGAATAAACACTTAGATCCCTGACTTTATCTTTTGCTTCAGTGCTGATCATTTATCAAGCAACCTGGGTATCCCAGTCTGTCCGTGGTTTCTGCACGGCAACAGAGAACAGAGTGATCGACAGAGAGCCTTTAAAAGCTTTGTACCAGCTACAGTTATACAATATTGCAGTTTAAAAGTGCACAGTGCCTGGACTTGCCTGAGTGGTAGCACCTTTTTATAAAATCCATTTCTTTTTTGTTTTTAATTTTACTTTACAATACTGTATTGGTTTTGCCATACATCAACATGAATCCGCCACGGGTGTACCTGAGTTCCCAATCCTGAACCCCCCTTCCACCTCCTTCCCCATACCTTTTCTCTGGGTCATCCCAGTGCACCAGCCCCAAGCATCCTATATTCTGCATCGAACCTAGACTGGCGATTCATTTCTTACATGATATTATACATGCTTCAACGCCGTTCTCCCAAATCATCCCACCTTCTCCCTTTCCCACAGAGTCCAAAATCTGTTCTATACATCTGTTTACCTTTCTTAAAAAAATTATTAAGGCTATGCCTTTTTCTATTATATTTTAAAATATTTTATGAATTATTGTTTGGAGCAGGAAGATAGTGTGTGTGTGTGTGTGTGTGTGTGTGTGTGTGAGAGAGAGAGAGAAAAGTGCCCCACAGATATTTTACCCAGGCGTTGCTTCCTAATAATTTCATAGATTTTCTTATATGTACAGATAGCAACCCTTTTGCTACCAATTTATTATATCTTACGCAGTTGTCCTATTCTTTTGCATATTGTATTTTTAATTAGTTTTTATTGAAGTATAGTTGATTCTCAATGTAGCAAAGGGATTCAGTTATACATGTGTATTCTTTTGTCTAATATGTTCTTTTCCACTATGGTTTATCATAGGATGCTGAATATAATTCCCTTTGCTATGCAGTAGGATCTTGTCTATCTGCTTGTATGTAAAAGGTTGTATCTGCTAACTCTAACCTCCCACTCCATCCCTCTCTGACCTTCTCACCCACGGCAGACACCTGTCTGCTTTCTGTGTCTATGCTTCTGATTCTGTTTCACAGATGGGTTCATTTGTGTCTTATTTTTGATCCCACCTATAAGTGACACCATGCAGGGTTTGCCTTTCTCCTTTCTCTTTACTTCCTTAGTGTGATAATCTTGGTTGTACTGTGTGTTGTAGTTTTGATTACAAATGTTTTATACTTTATTTCTCTCTTTTTGGATCATGCTTAGGAAATATCAGTCTATATTTTGTTCTAGTGCTTTTATAGTCCTTAATTTTCTAAAATGTTAGGTACTCAATTTTCCTAAAATATACTTTTATTTGAGATAGAAATAGTAATATTTTCCCCTAATTTGTTAATATACTATTTACTATACATTTCACATGTGTTGACCACATCATATCAACTGACTTGAAATATCTGATAATATTATATATTCTGGTTTACAGCAGTAGATTCTTTATATTATTTTCTGTTTAATTCTGCTAGTTCCAGCCTTGTTCATTGATTTGTATGAATTTATACATAAAACTGCTGCCTTATAACTTGCAGACAAAGGAAGAGACCTAATTGTGGACTCTGGTAGCAATTCATAAGGTATCACCTTCTGAGACCTGTTTAATAACCAGTTGTGTCCACCTTGCAAAGAATGGAGGAAAACAACAGAATGGGAAAGACAAGAGACCTCTTCAAGAAAATTAGAGACACCAAGGGAACATTTCAGGCAAATCTAAAATATACTTTTATTTGAGATAGAAATAGTAATATTTTCCCCTAATTTGTTAATATACTATTTACTATACATTTCACATGTGTTGACCACATCATATCAACTGACTTGAAATATCTGATAATATTATATATTCTGGTTTACAGCAGTAGATTCTTTATATTATTTTCTGTTTAATTCTGCTAGTTCCAGCCTTGTTCATTGATTTGTATGAATTTATACATAAAACTGCTGCCTTATAACTTGCAGACAAAGGAAGAGACCTAATTGTGGACTCTGGTAGCAATTCATAAGGTATCACCTTCTGAGACCTGTTTAATAACCAGTTGTGTCCACCTTGCAAAGAAATGGAGGAAAACAACAGAATGGGAAAGACAAGAGACCTCTTCAAGAAAATTAGAGATATCAAGGGAACATTTCATATGAGATGGGCTCGATAAAGGACAGAAATGGTATGGATTTAACAAAAGCAGAAGATATT
This sequence comes from Madoqua kirkii, assembly GCA_006408675.1. Lineage (NCBI taxonomy): Eukaryota > Metazoa > Chordata > Mammalia > Artiodactyla > Bovidae > Madoqua > Madoqua kirkii. Next base: position 3,038 of record SJYC01126185.1, read on the forward strand.
AAGAAGAGGTGGCAAGAATACATGGAAGAACTGTACAAAAAAGAGCTTCATGACCCAGAAAATCACGATGCTGTGATCACTCACCTAGAGCCAGACATCTTGCAATGTGAAGTCAAGTGGGCCTTAGAAAACATCACTGGGAACAAAGCTAGTGGAGGTGATGGCATTCCAATTGAGCTGTTTCAAATCCTGAAAGATGATGCTCTGAAAGTGCTGCACTCAACAGGCCAGCAAATTGGGAAAACTCAGCAGTGGCCACAGGACTGGAAAAAGTCAGTTTTCATTCCAATTCCAAAGAAAAGAAAGCCAAAGAATGCTCAAACTACCGCACAACTGCACTCATCTCACACGATAGTAAAGTAATGCTCAAAATTCTCCAAGCCAGGCTTCAGCAATATGTGAGCTGTGAACTCCCAGATGGTCAAGCTGGATTTAGAAAAGGCAGAGGAACCAGAGATCAAATTGCTAACATCTGCTGGACCATGGAAAAAGCAAGAGAGTTCCAGAAAAGCATCTATTTCTGCTTTATTGACTATGCCAAAACCTTTGACTGTGTGGATCACAATCAACTGTGGAAAATTCTTCAAGAGATGTGACTACCAGACCACCTAACCTGCCTCTTGAGAAACCTGTATGCAGGTCAGGAAGCAACAGTTAGAACTGGACATGGAGCAACAGACTGGTTCCAAATAGGAAAAGGAGTACGTCAAGGCTGTATATTGTCACCCTGCTTATTTAACTTCTATGCAGAGTACATCATGAGAAACGCTGGGCTAGAAGAAGCACATGCTGGAATCAAGATTGCTGGGAGAAATATCAATAACCTCAGATATGCAGATGACACCACCTTTATGGCAGAAAATGAAGAGGAACTAAAATACTTCTTGATGAAAGTGAAAGAGGAGAGTGAAAAAGTTGGCTTCAAGCTCAACATTCAGAAAACGAAGATCATGGCATCTAGTCCCATCATTTCATGGGAAATAGATGGGGAAACAGTGACAAACTTTATTTTTCTGAGCTCCAAAATCATTGCAGATGGTGATTGCAGCCATGAAATTAAAAGACACTTACTTGTTGGAAGAAAAGTTATGACCTACCTATACAGTGTATTAAAAGGCAGGGACATTAGTTTGCCAGCCAAGGTCCGTCTAGTCAAGGCTATGGTTTTTCCTGTGGTTTTTCCTGTGCTCATGTATGGATGTGAGAGTTGGACTGTGAAGAAGGCTGAGTGCCAAAGAATTGATGCTTTTGAACTGTGGTGTTGGAGAAGACTCTTTGAGAGTCCCTTGGACCGCAAGGAGATCCAACCAGTCCATTCTGAAGGAGATCAGCCCTGGGATTTCTTTGGAAGGAATGATGCTAAAGCTGAAACTCCAGTACTTTGGCCACCTCATGCGAAGAGTTGACTCATTGGAAAAGACTCTGATGCTGGGAAGATTTGGGGGCAGAAGGAGAAGGGGACAACAGAAGATAAGTTGGCTGGATGGCATCACTGACTCGATGGACATGAGTTTGAGTGAACTCTGGGAGTTGGTGATGGACAGGGAGGCCTGGTGTGCTGTGATTCATGAGGTCACAAAGAGTTGGACATGACTGAACTGAACTGAACTGTGTCCACCTTTTATTAAGCACACTTCCACAAATTTTCACTTACACTGCTGAAATAAATGGTGAGAACTAGCTTTTGCAAAACATAAGTCATAGCAGAAAGCCTGGTGGACAGATTTACCCCGGCTGCTTACTACTTAGGTGACCTCTGTTCATAGCTTCCCTCTTCTGTAAAGCAGGGATTATGTACTTTCTGTACAAGGATTTTGTGGCAGTTCTACACAATGGGTGGAGGCATCAACTACATTTCTCCCTCTTTGACATAAAGATTTAATAGATGGTGCTGCGATTCATGGGGTCGCAAAGAGTCGGGCATGACTGAGCGACTGAACTGAACTGAACTATTACATGCAGAGAATTTTCTACTGAAAACCAGTTATAAAATGATGTTTTCACGACTACAGTTGAATATTCCTCTGGGTTGATTGCCCATACCAAGTATAATGTCAACAACAATAAACATCAGTTATTAAAACTGGAAGAGATTTTCAGAGGATATGGCTTATGAAAAATTATTTCCAGCCATTGTTAAGTGTCATTTTCATAACTGTTTTCTAAATGAGTTCCATATGTGGGCACATGGTTATTAAGACATGTAATTTTAACTGTTACAGACTAATACTTCAACGGGAAAATTTCTACCCTAAATCTGAGATTTTTCTGAAACTTAATTCTGAAACATAAAGTGAAAGAAAAGTTAATTTTAAACCAGTAATTTTATGAAAGATATCGACATCAATCTAATATAAATTTTAAGAGACATTTCATAAATGTATGTTCCTGTAACTTGAGCTTTATTTTTTTAGAAAGCAGGATTTAACCCTCTTTGAATGGATTGGAAAAGTAAAGATTTATCTGGGGAAATACAAAAGAGAGAAGCACTGGGCTCTGGGATACTACAAGAGGCTTTTACTGTGTATTTACAGTACTGCTTCAAGAGTGCTAAATCAATGTCAAAGGCACATGTACGCTGCCTCACTTCAGTTATGTCTGAGGCTTTGTGGCCCCGTGGACTGTAGCTTGGCAGGCTGCTGTGTCCATGAGGACTCTCCCGGTAAGAACACTGGAGGGGGTTGCCATGCCCTCCTCCAGGGGATCTCCCAGCTCAGGGATCGAACCTTCGTCTCTTACATCTCCTGCATTGACAGGTGGGTTCATTACCACTAGCACCACCTGGGAAGTCCAGTCTCAAAGGTGATATATATTAATTGTAAGAAAATGTGAAGATAGATTAAGAGCATAAAGAAGAAAAATCACTCATAAATCCACATGATATATAATATTTCCAGCCATTTTTCTGAGGATAAGAATGAATAAATGTGGAGTCATAGTAGCCAAACTATTTGGTAATAACATGCCAGTAATACTTTTCAGTCTTATTTTAGATTTTTCTATGACTTGATTTTATTGGCTGTGTAATAACCCTATGGTTTTAACCTCTAATATTTTTAGGTGTCCCCTGTTGTATAACATTCAAGTTGCTTTCAGTGTTCACTGTGATGCATGATACCACGTTAGTCAGTTATGTGGCACTAACGTCCTACAGTCAGCTTGTAAGAGAATCTCACGGACAAAATCATGTCTGCAAGTCTCTTAAGCAGTTGCCCTGTATAATGTCACCTCAAGGGATACTCAAGTTCTATCTCTTCATTAGTCTATCTTGGGTATATTTTCTCTATAAAGTGTCAGTATTTTTGATTGTAGGTAATAAAAACTGCTCCAGCACTTTTAAGCAACAGGGCTATTCCTCAAATATTATGGGGATTATCCTTTATTATCCTTTACTGGGAATCAGTGAATAACTTGATTCAGAAAATGGGCGAAAACCAAGAGGTCTTTGGTTTTTTGGTTTTTAAGCTGGGAGAACAGTGTGGCCCGTGCTTCGGGGTCTGTTACAGTGAATTAGGCTTTCAAATGGGCATCCCGCCCCTGCCCCTTTTCTCATGAGGGAAGGTCCTGTGATCAAGCTCAACTGATGCGCGCACCGTTTAGCTGCACCAAGAGACGGACACCGCAAGAACCTGACTCGTTCGGCTTCTGCGGCAGGACGGACCCGCTGTGAGAAACGAGCATTAGGAGCTGCCCTCCCCCGAGGCCTCAATCATGAGGAAACCCCACCCAAAGGAGAAGCAGCACACTAGTAAAGAAAGGATGGCAGAGCATTTGGATATCAGGAGGTTAAAAAATAGGTATTGCCAGTGCAGCCTAGAAAATGTTTTTTTTCCTGTTAAATACCAAATAGGGAAGTTGGGGGAGGGTTAGGGGCCGCGGCGTGTGCTAGGATAATACTCAGCAAAGTGAGGGCTCCGTGCTGGAGCCGCTGAAGGGGGCACGGTCACAGCTCGCGCGCCGGGCTTTCTCTCCAGCTGATGCTGCAGAAGGGCCGACGCAACTCTCGCCTGTGCTTTTTAAATTATGATTATGATTATTACTTCGGCGGAGGATTTAATGGCTGAATTCTGTAAATTAACCATCTATCACTGGACCTTGAATATGTAAACAACAACTAAAATCCTGTCTGAGATAAGCAATTTTAGAATGTATGTTTCTGGGAGAATATCCAGTTCCCCAAGTTCCTAGCTGCATAGAAAAGATTTCTTCACTGAAACCCTGGATAGTGTTTAGGGAATCTTTGATGGCAAAGAGATTGTATATGCATGCGTTTGTATGCATTCCTTTCATACCCATTTTTCTTGGGAGACAATCAAATGCTGTCCTCCAATGTCTGTTGGGTACCAAGACCAAAACAAAATAAAGAATCATCTTCACATCTCTCCCCTAACATCCACAATGAGAATCAAATCTTCCAAACAGAAGTGATGCCTTGGAAGATGGGCTTACAGCCCTGTTAAGCTGGGGGGCCTAGAGAAAGAGCAGTCTGTAGGAAATCCTGGCCACACTGCCCCTTGGCAGCCTCCATGCCACTAGCCAGTCCTGGAAAGCTGCATGATATTACGCAGGTGGCCAGCAGAAAGCAGTGGAGCGGGCACCTGTGGGCATACAGGCATCGCTGCAAGAATGAAAAGAGCTCATTCTCCTTCGGGGAATGGTGGCTCCTTTTCCCGGGACTCACATATCATGCAGAAGCCCTTGGCTACCTGGATTCCTTTGCTGATGTTGAGTCACTAGGTTGTGGCCAACACTTTGTGACCTGAGGGACTGCAGCACACCAGGCCTCTCTGTCCTTCACCAACTCCCGGCATTTGCTCAAACTCAGAGAGCTGGACTGTGAAGAAAGCTGAGCACCAAAGAATTGATACTTTTGAACTGTGGTGTTGGAGAAGACTCTTGAGAGTCCCTTGGACTGCACAGAAATCCAACCAGTCCATGCTAAAGGAGATCAGCCCTGGGTGTTCTTTGGAAGGAATGATGCTAAAGCTGAAACTCCAGTACTTTGGCCACCTGATGCGAAGAGTTGACTCATTGGAAAAGACTCTGATGCTGAGAGGGATTAGGGGCAGGAGGAGAAGGGGACGACAGAGGATGAGACGGCTGGATGGCATCACCGACTAGGTGGATGTGAGTTTGAATGAACTTTGGGAGTTGGTGATGGACAGGGAGGCCTAGTGTGCTGTGATTCATGGGGTCACAAAGAGTCAGACATGACTGAGTGACTGAACTGAACTGAAGTGATGTCCATCAAGTTGGTGATGCCATCTAACCATCTCATCCTCTGCCACCCCCTTCTCCTCCGGCCCTCAATCTTTCCCAGCATCAGGATCTCTTCAAATGAGTCAGTTCTTCCCATCAGGTGGCCATAGTATTGGAGCTTTCCTTTCAGCATCAGTCCTTCCAATGAGCATTCAGGACTGATTTCCTTCAGGACTGACATCTCCTTGCAGTCCAAGGGACTCTCAAAAGTCTTCTCCAACATCACAGTTCAAAAGCATCAATTCTTTGGCACTCAGCTTTCTTTATGGTCCAGCTCTCACATCTATACATGATTACTGGAAAAACCATCGCTTGAACTAGACAGACCTTTGTTGGTAAAGTGATGCCTCTGCTTTTTAATACACTGTTTAGGTTTATCATAGCTTTTCTTCCAAGGAACAAGCATCTTTTAATTGCATGGACTTCCTACTTGATATTGTTAATATAAAATCTTATCTGCTTATTTTGATAGAAATACTTAGTAGTGAAGAAATGTATGGGGCATTGGACATTCTCTTACTTTCTTTTCCTTCTTTCTCTGTGTAGAAATCTACTCCATGGTATCTTTTTCAGTCTGAGCCCTCCCAGTGGCAGTTCCTCTCTTCATGATTTAGGGTTTTGTTTAAACGCTCATTCTATCAGGCCACTTAGCATTCTATGCTTCCAGTAGGCAGGTGCTGTGCTTAGCTGCTCGGCTGTGTCTGACTCTTTGCAGCCCCATGGACTGTGGCAGGAACCCCAAGGTCCTCTGTCCATGGAATTCTCCAATCTAGAAAACTGGAGTGGGTTGCCTTGCCCTCCTCCAGGGGACCTTCCCAACCCAGGGATTGAACCCAGGCCTCCCACATCGCAGGTGGATTCTTTACCATCTGAGCTACCAGGGAAGCCCAAGAATACTGGAGTGGGTGGCCTGTCCCTTCTCCGGAGGGTCTTCCTGACCCAGGATTCAAACTGGGGTCTCCTGCATTGTAGGTAGATTCTTCACCCACTAAGCTACCAGGGAAGTCCTCAATAGGTACAGTTTTCCTATAATTTTCTTATTGAAAATAAGCAGACAGCCTCAATAAGGTGTGCGAAGAGTTTTCATATTCTAGCATTTTACAGTTTTCCATAGCTTCATCATCTTTACTTCACTATGAGATCAGGAAATGAGATCAGGAAAATTGGCCCTGAATTTCATTATGAACTTTACTCTCCAGTATTTCATTTTCTTTTAAAATATGCTTTATTTTCTCTTCCAGACTCAGGGAAGGGTTCACCTCATGAAATAAACTACTGTGTGTCCTGGATTTTTTTGTGACTCCCATGAAGACATTAGACTCAAACTCTGCCCTTCCGCCGTGCAGGTCCTTCTCTTGCGCCTTCAAAATGCTGTGGGCCCTGCCTGCTCTTTGTACAACATTTTTTTCTCACTTTTATTTCATCACCAAACTTTTGAATTAAAAGCTCACATCTTCATATTTTCACCACTCATTCTCTTTTTAAACTGCTGTGATCTCCCTTCTGTCTCAAAATTGTTTCCTTGACAGTTGGCAGTGAACCAGTAACTCAGGTTTCACAGACAGTTCTTGGCTTGAACCTCTTGGAGGCTTAAACTGGAGATCCTGCTTCCCTTGAGTGTGCGGACCTGTAGCATTCGTTAATCTAATGCAAATATTTCAGGTGTTTTACATACAATTCATCCGGTCATCACCATACTCAGTGAAGGGCAGTCCCCTTATTCTACTGGAGAGGAAGCTGAGGGCTGGGGAAGGTAAGGCTTTGTCTTAAAAATGCTGCACAAACGCCCTCATTCTTTGCTTTCTCTTTTCTCCTTTCCGGCTCCTGCTCTGCTCGCTTCTTCTCCGTCACCTTCCAGTGAGCATTCTGCTCCTCTCAACAGCTCTTCGTCCTCATTTTCTCTCTCTGCTCACTCGCTTTCAGTAAAATGGTCCTGCTTTATTAATAAAATTATAATCTTTTTGAAGATCAGTTCTTGCTACTCTTGTAACAGACTTTGTTCATTCTGGATTCAAAGTTCTACTTTATTTGACTGCCCACATCTAACTGGTTGTTTCTCTTTCCTTTTATGTTGTTTGTATATCCGTCTTTTAAAGTCCAGCCTTTTCTGATCTCCCCTTTCTTTTCTGGATCCCTGGAACTTTTATTGTCCACAACAGTCAGTTCGGTAATAAATGACCTGTTGCATTCTGTCTGTTTCTTATATGCATGTCTTGCCTTTTTCTCTGTATAGGAAATGGAGCTCTGCCTTTTAACTACTTTATATTGTTTTCTGTTGTTAGTATTTGGAATGTAACATAGAGGTGACTACGTGATAGATATTTTATCAGCTAAGGCACCAAACATGAGAAAACAACTGTGACTAATTATATGCATGCCACGTTGCTTCAGTCATGTCTGATTCTTTGCAGCCCCATGGACGGCAGCCCACCAGGCTCCTCTGTCCAAGGGATTCTCCAGATAAGAATACTGGAGTGGGTTGCCATGTCCTTCTCCAGGGGATCTTCCCGACAAAAGGGTAGAATCCTTATCTCTTTGTCTCCTGAACTGACAGGTGGATTCTTTACCACTAGTGCCATCTGGGGAAACTGACTAAAAGCAAACTTGTGGCAAGGATTTGGGGCGCTCTTGGAGCAGACAGGAGCTAGCGTGCCTCCAGCTGGCGACCAATGTTGAGGCTGCTCTGGGTGGGGCTCTGGCCACACTCCAGCTCTTGACTGTCTGCTGAAGATGCAATGAGAGGAAAGAGCATCCGAATGCCTCGCTGAAATCTCATGCTCCTCCACTTTAATTAAAGTCTAGCCAGCCTAGTCAGTTCAGCCTAGTCAGTTCAGTTGCTCAGTCACGTCCGACTCTTGGCGACCCCACAGACTGCAGCACGCCAGGCCTCCCTGTCCACCACCAACTCCCAGAGCTCGCTCAACTCATGTCCATTGAGTCAGTGATGCAATACAACCATCTCATCCTCTGTCATCCCCTTCTCCTCCTGCCTTCAGTCTTTCCCAGCATCAGGGTCTTTTCCAATGAGTCAATTCTTTGCATCAGGTGGCCAAAATATTGGAGTTTCAGCTTCAGCATCAGTCCTTCCAATGAATATTCAGGGCTGACTTCCTTTAGGATGGACTGATTTGATAAGGGGTAATTCCTAACTATCCAAATCACACTGCTACTAGGAAAGGAAGACTTATATTGGGAAACAACCTCCTCTCAAGTTTAGAGTAGATACTGAGTAAACATTTATTGAATGAAGGTGAGCCCTGTGGCATAAACACCATCTTAGGGTTAGTTTTGCAAAACTAGCACAGCTCATTTGCATTTATTCTTTCTGATCGGAGCTGAGTCGACACGAGCGTGGTGGATAGGGGCTGAAGAAACTCAGGGGCAGACAGCCGTGGAGCTCAAGCATACTGTGAGGGTAAACTGAGAACCTGCAGAGAGAGCAGGCCCCTCACTTAGACATTTAGAGTCTAGGCTGTTTACTGAGAGAAAAGACAGAATAGTTGGTCATAAGCCATTTGAATTATACTTTAATCTGCATCTGCAGTTTAGGAAGAAGAAGCTGAATAATATAGAAATTGGTTCCAAAGTCTGAATAGTAAATTGAAAGGATTTCTAGCTGTTCTTGCAAGTAGTTCTCTTAACTGTTAACCAGACCCCTTCACCCCCTTTGCTTTTCTGATTCCCTGTAAGTGAAAGAAGGGGTTTAAACAAATCAAAATTAAAGCTCCACAGTTACAAAGCCTACCCTTTGTCATTCACATTTCGATGTAGTTCTGATCCATGATTAGTCATCACTCACAGGAACATGGTGCAGTGAGTGTCTTCGCTGCTCGCGCATCTGGGAACGCCGAGCGGCTCTCCAGATACACTCCTGCCGGAGTCACTCCGCACTGGCCTCAGTCCCGAGATGCTTGTGGGAATGCTTGCCCTCGTCTCCGTGTAGCCAGACTCTTTCCCAGCCCCGGTCACACTAGACTTTGGACAGTACAAGGCCTTTCCTTTTGCTGGTCTGCTGGGATCTTCAGCAGTGACAAAACCTAGAGCTCTCTCTGATTTGCTACAGATCCTTCATGGCCTCATCTGAGGTGGTTTCTGCCCCTTTTCTGACTGTACTTCTGTTAACATTCCATTTTTGAGCTCATTGGGCCCAAATCTTTAGACCTGGTTGCTGGCCTTGCTCTTCTTTCTTTAAAGAGATCAGCTGACCATTGCATGATTTCATAGATGTGTATCATGCTGGAATTAGCGCCTACCTGCGTGTCCTCTACACTGGTCTTCCGTTGATGGAATAACTTAGGGATGTTTGGCCCTGACTAAACATTCACATCAAGGCTTTTCAAAGTTCAAAAACTCCCATAGTTTACAGACTCATCCAGATTAGGTGATGGTACATAGTCGAATCAGGTGCTTTTATGTAGATGACATTCTTGTCCCGGGGATAAAGCCACACAGTGTAGGTGAAATCTCACTAAGGTGCATAATGTTACAAACTGTTAAAACGGGACTTCGGCGTCCTTGGAGGGAGTTCGGAAGCTCTAAGGACGTCGTGCGTCCTCCCCCGTCCTAAGCTCCTGCTGTCGTGTGTAACTAGGCAGGTCTGGGCTGTGCTTCCTAGGGAGCGCCATTCCGGCTGCAGTCTCAGCAGCGGTGCCACCTGGATTTGCACGATGCGCAGCTGGAGCCGCACGCGGTGTTCCAGCGCCCCGCACCCGCATGGGCGCGAGAGGCTGCAGCCGGCCTGAAGTCCTGGACGCGCCAAGCAAGCTTCCGGGTCTTCCCACCGGGGCTGCCTTCGCTCTGTCTGCCCATCCTCCATCTCCTAGCTTTCCTTAAGACACATTTGAAGTCTGTGATTCCTCAGCTAAGGATGACGGTTGTGATGCAAAGATTCTGCACTAACTTGTCACTCTTTAGATTCTGCTGCCACTATTACCCTGCTGTCCTGCGCGCGGGAGCCTGAGGCTCTTGAACGCTGAGGCTCACGCCTTACACGTCTTTGGAGGCCTGCCGGTCGTCGTGAAGGCTCACGAGCAGGCACATCACAGACCTGCTGAATGACCGGCTCAGCAGAGGCAGGGCGGGCCATTCTCAGAGCTATTTCGGCAGCGCCCCCGTAGCGCAAGCCCCGCTTAGCGGGGGCAGAGGGCGCGAGACGCGGCTGCTCACCCGTCTGCTCGGCCTTTGTCCGCGCAGAGATCTGTCTTGTTTCATAGTATTCTTTTCATCTAGAAGAATAAAGGTGTGTGTCCTGCACTGACAGGCAGATTCTTTACCACTGAGCCACCAGGGAAGCCCTTAAATTATATATGGTGGGATTTAAAAATATCAATGAATACACATTAGTGAAGATAAAATCAAGATAGGGAGTGGACCAGGGCTACAGTTAATTAAGAAATCCACATCACAGAGATGCTATACATTTGATAGGAAGTGAGATACAAAATAGGTTCTGAGCTTGCCTCTAACAACACAACGCAAGACAAAGAGGAACAAGCCTGGGAGCAAATCTCATAGTGTCCGTGGGCTCAACGTGCACTGAAAGATCACTTTCATTTGGGTTCTGGATGGTGTCACACTTGAAGATTCTACCCTGAGTCTTAGCCAGTAAGACAGCAAGTGATGTGATGGGCAAATTCTCAACTGAACATTATGGCAAAAGAATTGATTTTGTTGCTTTTCATTATTTCTCCAAATAACGAGATAGCATGATGTGAACTTATAATACAGAAAGAATTATTTTTAAGTAGCTAAAGCAATGTGTTATAGGTATAGCTCTATGATGCTATTGCTGGGTGCAAAAGAAAATCTAGTATACCTCGAAGAGTGTATAAATTAGACATTATTTTAGCAATCACTCAATGATATTATAGCTCACAGCCAAACAGAGAGTAAACCTTGTCCATTAAGGTTGATTTACACATTGTATTGGTCTTCCCGGGTGGCTCAGCTGGTCAAGAATCCACCTGCAATGTGGGAGACCCGGATTCAACCCCTGGGTTGGAAGATCCCTTGGAGGAGGGGATGGTTGCTCACCCCCATATTCTGGCCCAGAGAATTCCAGGGACTGTACTGTCCATGGGGTCCCAGAGAACTGGACATGACTGAGCGGCTTTCACGTTTGCTTTCACATATTTATTATCAATGGAAAGGAATATAAAGTGGATATGCTTTCGTCAAAAATCAGACATGTACTTATTTAATTTATGCTAAGATACATGTCTGAGTGGAGGGTCATCCCCTCACCGCATCGACATTGGCTGGATCTACTTTAACATGTCAGAGAACGGCTGCCATTAGTCTTCTGATTTTTATCCCAGAAACAGTTGAGATAATTTCAGCTGTTAAACTTTCAAAGGCGAACTTAGAAAACACTTTACCCAATCATAAGTAATTGAAAACAAAGTGGCTAACTTTATTTATTATAGCTTCTTGGTGACTCTTTCAAGTTGATTTAGATTTAAAATATACTTTTCATTTCTAATTGAGACCTGTGATATTAAGTTATTGGCTACATACCTACTATTTGTTAGAAGATACCTACCCTAAATACTAATTTTTGACTTTGCTGTACCTGGTTTTAAAGCTGTTTCACTGATGTTGTTTTTATTGTAGTAATTAAGTGTTAAAATCTAATGTGAGGTTATTTCTACCTAGTTCAAATAATAAATCCATGTCATTCGTGTGTAGGATCCTACTATATCCTCTGTAGCAGGTGGTGGGGAGACAGATCATCAGAGAGTATTATTAAGCCAATAAGATGCCAGTTAAAAGTAAAGGCGAGTCCAGCATAATATCGCCAGCCGAGCGTGGGCATTTGTCCTCCGTCTATTAGGACTGTTACAACAAGACATGCAGATTCGGAGGGGGGGACCCTATAGCAATTGTTCCAGGAAAGATCTGTAATTATGACCAATTTCCTCCTCCTCCTTGCCAAAAAAATTGGGAATGAATACTGATCCTTGTGAAATACTTGGGGGCCAGGTGGCAGACTTCTATGGGAAATTTTCTTTAAATTTCTAACTGAGAACTTAAGACCCAGACTACCAAGGAGAAGTCCCAAGTAGTTTTACAAAATGAAGGAAAGGATGATCTATTTATTAATAAACATGATCAAACTGCCCCCCATCTCCCCAAAAAAGAATTTCCCTAAGAACCGGGTGGCTAAGGTTTATAGGTGCTGTTTAAAAAAATAAAGTATTTTTTCTTGTTTACAAAAGCTACTTGCAAAAGTTCAGCTTTGTCAGCTAGTAGGATAGATGAGTTTCCTTTATTTATTTAAGTGAAAAAGGTGGTATATATTGTAGAACACTTGTAGCTGCACGGGGTATGTAAATCCATGGGGTATGAAACCTGCACTTATCTGACTACCTGAGGCTAAGTACTGCACATTCCAAAAGAAAGTCCTTGGTTTAAGGTGTTCTTGGTTTATTATGAGTGGTGTTCTCCAGCTGTATGTAGCAATAATCACTGCTTGTGAAGACTATCTTCTGTTCTAACTTGTTTCTGTTGTTCAGCCTCAAAGCTGTGTCCGACTCTTCTCGACCCCATGGACTGCAGTACGCCAGCTTTGCTGCCCCTAACCACCTCCTGGAGTTTGCCCAAGTTCAAGTCCTTTAAATCGGTGATGCCATCTAACCATCTCGTCCTCTGTCTCCCTCTTGTCCTTCTCCTTCAGTCTTTCCCAGCATCGGTGTCTTTTCCAGTGAGTCAGCTATTTGCTGTTTCAGCAGATGGTGAAAAATATCAGAGCAGAGGATATTAACAAATAAGACATGTCAACAAATCTGAAAGGAGGTATTTGGAAGCAAGCTGATGGATGATACATATATTCTAATATCTATCTAAGTTGTATTGAGGAGGTAGGAGCTGATTGCATTAGTGGAAGTCACACAGAGCTCGAGCTGAGAGTTAGCAAGTCACAGGAGTGGGAGGGAGGAGGAGCTGAAACTAGGAGAATTATTTCTGAGTCTGTCTGTGGAGCAGAGGAAAGCCACATCAGCTACACAGAATAATACCTGTATTCTTTGTTAAAAGCATTTTAAATTGTTTTAAGATACACATAGCGTGCAACGTGCCATTTCAAGGGTGCAGTTCAGTGAGGTTAAGCAAATCGCCTTGCTCTCCCGCGATCACCCTCCAGAGCTCTTCAGCCTTCAACACTGAAACTCTGCCCCCACCGAGGAGACGCTCCCTCTCTCCCCTTGCCTCAGATCCTGGTGACCACTGTGCTGATTCTGTGTGCTTGCCTTAGAGTGCTCTAGGCACTCTTGGAGCTGAACCATGTATTATCTGTCTTTGTGTAACTGGCTTTCTTTTACTTAAAATCATGTCTGGAAGGTTCACCTGTGTTGCGGCACATATTATAATTTCCTTCCTTTTTTAAGGCAAAACAATATTCAGTTCAGTTCACTCAATCGTGTCCAACTCTTTGTGACCCCATGGACTGCAGCACACCAGGCCTCCATATCCATCACCAACTCCTGGAACTTACTTAAACTCATGTCCACTGAGTCAGCAATGCCATTTAACCATCTCATTTTCTGTCATCCCCTCCTCCTCCCACCTTTAGTCTTTCTCAAAAACAGAATTTTTTCAAATGAGTCACTTCTGCACATCAAGTGGCCAAAGTACTAGAGTTTCAGCTTCAGCATCAGTCCTTCCAGTAAATATTCAGGACTGATCTCCTTTAGGATGGACTGGTTGGATTTCCTTGCAGACCAAGAGACTCTCAAGACTCTTCTCCAACACCACAGTTCAAAAGTATCAATTCTTTGGCTCTCAGCTTCCTTTAAAGTCCAGCTGTCACATCCATACAGGACTCCTGGAAAAAACATAGCTTTGACTAGATGGACCTTTGTTGGCAAAGTCATGTCTCTGCTTTTTAATGTGTCATCTAGGTTGGTCATAACTTTCCTTCCAAGGAGTAAGCATCTGTTAATTTCATGGCTTCAGTCACCATCTTCAGTGATTTTGGAGCCCAAAAAATAAAGTCGATCACTGTTTCCCCATCTATTTGCCATGAAGTGATGGGACCAGGGGCCATCATCTTACTTTTCAGAACGTTGAGTTTTAAGCCAACTTTTTCACTCTCCTCTTTCACTTTCATCAAGAAGCTCTTTAGTTTATCACTGTCAGCCATCAGGGTGGTGTTATCTGCATATCTAAGGTTATTGGTATTTCTCCCAGCAATCTTGATTCCAGCTTTTGATGCATCCAGCCCAGTGTTTCTCATGATGTACTCTGCATACAAGTTAAATAAGCAGGGTGACAATATACAGCCTTGACATACTCCTTTTTGTATTTGGAACCAGTCTGTTGTTCCATGTCCAGTTCCAACTGTTGCTTCCTACCTGCGTACAGATTTCTCAAAAGGCAGGTCAGCTGGTCTGGTATTTCCATCTCTTTCAGAATTTTCCACAGTTGATTGTGATCCACACAGTCAAAGGCTTTGGCATAGTCAATAAAGCAGAAATAGATGCTTTTTTGGAACTCTCTTGCTTTTTTGATGATCCAGCAGATGTTGGCAATTTGATCTCTGGTTCCTCTGCCTTTTCTAAAACAAGTTTGAGCATCAGGAAGTTCAGAGTTCATTTATTGCTGAAGCCTGGCTTAGAGAATTTTGAGCATCACTTTACTAGCATGTGAGGTGAGTGCAGTTGTGTGGTGGTTTGAGCATTCTTTGGCATTGCCTTTCTTTGGGATTGGAATGAAAACTGACCTTTTCCAGTCTTGTGGCCACTGCCGAGTTTTCCCAATTTGCTGGCATACTGAGTGCAGCACTTTCACAGCATCATCTTTCAGGATTTGAAACAGCCCTCCTGGAATTCCATCACCTCCACTAGCTTTGTTCGTAGTGATGCTTCCTATGGAGCATTTGACTTCACATTCCGAGATGTCCAACTCTAGAAGAGTGATCACACCATCGTGATTATCTTGTTCGTGAAGATCTTTTTTTGTACAGTTCTTCCGTGTATTCTTGCCACTTCTTAATGTCTTCTGGTTCTGTTAGGTCCATACCATTTCTATCCTTTAACGAGCCCATCTTTGTATGAAATGTTCCCTCGGTATCTCTAATTCTCTTGAAGAGATCCTTAGTCTTTTTCATTCTAATGTTTTCCTCTATTTCTTGCACTGATCACTGATGAAGGCTTTCTTATCTCTTCTTGCTATTCTTTGGAACTCTGCATTCAGATGGGTAGATCTTTCCTTTTCCCCTTTGCTTTTCAGTTCTCTTCTTTTCACAGATATTTGTAAGGCCTCTTCAGACAGCCATTTTGCTTTTTTGCATTTCTTTTATATGGGGATGGTCTTGATCCCTGTTTCCTGTACAATGTCATGAACCTCCATCCATAGTTTATCAGGCACTCTGTTTATCAGATGTAGTCCCTTAAATCTATTTCTCACTTCCACTGTGTAACTGTAAGGGATTTGATTTAGGTCATACCTAAAAGGTCAAGTGGTTTTCTCTACTTTCTTCAATTTAAATCTGAATTTGGCAAGAAGGAATTCATGATCTGAGCCACAGTCAGCCTCCAGTCTTGTTTGTGCTGACTGTATAAAGGTTCTTCATCTTTGGCTGCAAAGAATATAATCAATCTGATTTCGATGTTGACCATCTGGTGATGTCCATGTGTAGAATACTTTCTTATGTTGTTGGAAGAGGGTGTTTGCTATGACCAGTGCATTCTCTTGGCAAAACTCTGATAGACTTTGCCCTGCTTCATTCTGTACTCCAAGGCCAAATTTGCTTGTTACTCTAGGTATTACTTGACTTCCTACTTTTGTATTCCAGTCCTCTATAATGAAAAGGATATCTTTTTTGGGGTTTTTGTTCTAGGAGGTCTTGTAGGTCTTCATAGAACTGTTAAACTTCAGCTTCTTCAGCATTACTGGTTGTGGCATAGACTTGGATTACTGTGCTATTGAATGGTTTGCCTTGGAAACAAACAGAGATCATTCTGTCCTTCTTGAGATTGCATCTGAGTACTGCATTTCAGACTCTTTTGTTGACCGTGATGGCTAATCCATTTCTTCTAAGAGATTCTTGCCCACAGTCATAGATATAATGGTCATCTGAGTTAAATTCACCCTTTCCAGTCCATTTTCCTTGCTGATTCCTAAAATGTTGACATTCACCCTTGCCATCTCCTGTTTGATCACTTCCAATTTGCCTTGATCATAGACCTGACATTCCAGGTTCCTATGCAATATTGCTCTTTACAGCACTGGACCTTGCTTCCATCACCAGTCACATCCACAACTGGGTATTGTTTCTGCTTTGGCTCCATCTCTTCATTCTTTGTGGAGTTATTTCTCTACTCTTCTCCAGTAGCATATTGGGAACCTACTGACCTGGGGAGTTCTTCTTTCAGTGTCCTATTTTTTTGCCCATTCAGCTATTCATGGGGTTCTCAAGGCAAGAATCCTGATGTGGCTTGCCGTTCCCTTCTCCAGTGGACCACATTTTGTCAGAACTCTCCACCATGACCTCTCTGTCTTGGGTGGCCCTACATGGCATGGCTCTTAGTTTCACTGAGTTAGACAAGGCTCTGGTCCATGTGATTAGATTGGTTATGACATGGACCACATAGTTAGATGTGGACCACATTGTTGAGTAGCTCCCGTCTTTCGGCCTCGTGAATGAGGCTGCTCTGACCTTGGGCAGACAAGCACCCATTTGGGAAGCTGCTCTCAGTCCTTTGGGGAACACACCCAGAGGTGGATTGATGAGCAATGCAGTAATTCTGGTCTTAACTTTTTGGGGAAGCACCACACTATTTTCTACACTTGCACCAATTTGTGTATCTACCGTCAGTTCAAAGGTGTTTCACTTTCCCTGCAACCTTACTCACAGTTGTTATTTTCTGGTTTTATTTGTATATTTTGATAGTAGCCATCCCAAAGGGTGTGAGGTAGTATTTCATTTGGTTTTGATTTACATTTCAATAAAGATTAGGGATCTCAAGCAATCTCTTTGTGTTTATTGGTCATTTATGTATTTTCTTTGGAGAAACGTTAATGAAAGTTATTTCTTCATTTTTTACTTAGGATTTTTATTGCTGTTGATTTATAAGAATTTTTTTAATGTTTTCTGAATCGTAAACCTTTATCAGCTATTTGATTTGCAAATGTGTTCTTCCATTCTGTGAGCTGCCGTTTTAGTCTGTTAACTTTGTCCTTTGATGCAGAGACATTTCCAATTTTGATGTAGTCCAGTTTATCTAGTTTTTTCTTTTAGTGCCTGCACTTTGGTATTATATCCAAGAAGTTTAAAAACTGCATTATTCATTTTTAATGAGTAAATAAAGAACAGATGTTCACAGTTTAAATTGTTCCAGACAATAGCAAAGAGAAAGCATTTCCCAACAGCTTACATGAGGTTTCAGTAATCCTGATACCAAAATAGGAAAAAAAAAATTATGAAAAAAGGAAAATTACAGGTCTATTTCACTTATTACTAGCAATACAAAGAAAGTATTTGCAAATAAAATGCAATAGTGTTTAAAATGGATGTATGTTCTAGCCAACTTGCGATTATCCCAGTGTATCAGATGGCTTAATGTTAGAAAAGTCTATAAATATAGATAATCTCTTAATAGGTGAAAAGAAAAATATTCATGGTATCAACTCAAAAAAATTCAGAGATGATACCAGTTCAGTTTATTCACTCAGTCGTGTCCGACTCTTTGCAACCCCATGGACTGCAGCATGCCAGGCTTCCTTGTCTACCACCATCTCCCAGAGTATGCTCAAACTCATGTCCATCGAGTCGGTGATGCCATCCAACCAACTCACCCGCTGTCGTCCCCTTCTCCTCCCGCCTTCAATCCTTCCCAGCATTAGAGTCTTTTCCAGTTAGTCAGTCCTTCACATCAGATGGACAAAGTATTGGAACTTCAGCCTCACCATCAGTCCTTCCAATGAATATTCAGTACTGATTTCATTTAAGATGGACTGGTTTGATTTCCTTGCAGTCTAAGGGACACTCAAGAGTCTTCTCCAACATCACAGTTCAAAAGCGTCGGTTCTTTGGCATTCAGCTTTCTTTATGGTCCAGCTCTCACATCCATACATGACTACTGGAAATACAATAGTTTTGACTAGATGGAGTTCTGTTGGCAAAGTAATGTCTCTGCTTTTTAATATGCTGTTGAGGTTGGTCATAGCTTTTCTTCCAAGGAGCAAGCATCTGTTAATTTCATGACTGCAGTCACGATCTGCAGTCATTTTGGAGCCCAAGAAAATACAGTCTGTCACTCTTTCCATTGTTTCTCCATTTATTTTCAGTAAAGTGATGGGACAGGGTGCCATGATCTTAGTTTTCTGAATGCTGAGTTTTAAGCAAGTTTTTCACTCTCCCCTTTCACTCTCATCAAGAACTCTTTAGTTTCTCTTTGTTGTCTTTCATAACAGTGGTGTCATCTTCGTATTTGAGGTTATACAGATAGTTCAGTTCAGTTACTCAGTCGTCTCTGACTCTTTGCAACCCGATGAATTGCAGCACGCCAGGCCTCCCTATCCATCACCAACTCCTAGAGTTCACTCAGACTCATGTCCATCGAGTCAGTGATGCAATCCAGCCATCTCATTCTCTGTCGTCCCTTTCTCCTCCTGCCTTCAATCCCTCCCAGCATCAGAGTCTTTTGCAATGAGTCAGCTCTTCACATGAGGTGGCCAAAGTACTGGAGTTTCAGCTTTAACATCATTTCTTCCAAAGAAATCCCAGGGCTGATCTTCAGAATGGTCTGGTTGGATCTCCTTGCAGTCCAAGGAACTCTCAGGAGTCTTCTCCAACACCACAGTTCAAAAGCACAATTCTTTGGTGAAAAACTTTCTTCACAGTCCAATTCTCACATCCATACATGACCACTGGAAAAACCATAGCCTTGACTAGACAGACCTTAGTTGGCAAAGTAATGTCTCTGCTTTTGAATGTGCTATCTAGATTGGTCATAACTTTTCTTCCAAGGAGGAAGTGTCTTTTAATTTCATGGCTGCAGTCACCATCTGCATTGATTTTGGAGCCCAAAAATATAAAGTCTGACACTGTTTCCACTGTTTCCCCATCTATTTCCCATGAAGTCATGGGACCAGATGCCATG
Organism: Madoqua kirkii; assembly: GCA_006408675.1. Lineage (NCBI taxonomy): Eukaryota > Metazoa > Chordata > Mammalia > Artiodactyla > Bovidae > Madoqua > Madoqua kirkii. The sequence continues at coordinate 22,399 of SJYC01126185.1, forward strand.
ATCTTTATTTTCTAAATGTTGAGCTTTAAGCCAACTTTTTCACTTTCTTCTTTCACTTTCATCAAGAGATCTTTTTAGTTCTTCTTTACTTTCTGCCATAAGGGTGGTGTCATCTGCATATCTGAGGTTATTTATATTTCTCCCGGCAATCTTGATTCCAGCTTGCATTTCTTCCAGTCCAGCGTTTCTCATGATGTACTCTGCGTATAAGTTAAATAAGCAGGGGACAATATACAGCCTTGACAGACTCCTTTTCCTATTTGGAACCAGTCTGTTGTTCCATGTCCAGTTCTAACTGTTGCTTCCTGACCTGCATATAGATTTCTCAAGAGGCAGGTCAGGTGGTCTGGTATTGCCATCGTTTTTAGAATTTTCTAATTGATTGTGATCCACACAGTCAGACTTTGGGACAGTCAATAAAGCAGAAGCAAATGTTTTTCTGGAACTCTCTTGCTTTTTCCATGATCCACCAGGTGTTGGCAATTTGATCTCTGATTCGTGTCTTTTCTAAAACCAGCTTGAACATCAGGAAGTTCACTGTTCACGTATTGCTGAAGCCTGGCTTGGAGAATTTTGAGCATTACTTTACTAGCATGTGAGATGAGTGCAATTGTGTGGTAGTCTGAGCATTCTTTGGCATTGCCTTTCTTTGGGACTGGAATGAAAGCTGACCTTTTCCAGTCTTGTGGCCACTGCTGAGTTTTCCAAATTTGCTGGCATATTGAGTGCCGCACTTTCACAGCATCATCTTTCAAGATTTGAAATAGCTCAACTGGAATTCCATCACCTCCACTAACTTTGTTCATAGTGATGCTTTCTAAGGCCCAGTTGACTTCACGTTCCAGGATGTCTGACTCTAGATGAGTGATCACGCCATCGTGATTATCTGGGTCAGGAACATTTTTTTTGTGCAGTTTTTCTGTGTATTCTTGCCACCTCTTCTAAACCTCACAGTAATCTTTCTTTGAGCTTGAGCTTCATCCACCCAGCATTTCACATGATGTATTCTGTGTAAAAGTTAAATAAGCAGGGTGGCAATATTCAGCCTGGAAGTACTCATTTCCCAGTTTGGAACCAATCCATTTTTTCATTTTCAGTTCTAACTGTTGCCTCTACACCTGCCTACAGATTTCTCAGGAGGCAGGTCTGGTGGTCTGGTATTCCCATCTCTTTAAGAGTTTTCCATAGTTTATTGTGACCCACACAGTCAAAGGCTTTGGCGTAGTCAATAAAGCAGAAGTAGAAGTTAGTGACTGCAGCCATGAAACAAAAAGACGTTCACTCCTTGGAAGGAAAGTCATGACCAACCAAGACAGCATGTTAAAAAGCAGAGACATTACTCTGCCAACAAAGGTCCATCTAGTCAAAGCTATGGTTTTTCCAGTAGTCATGTATGGATGTGACAGTTGGACTATAAAGAAAGCTGAGTGCCAAATAATTGATACTTTTGAACTGTGGTGTTGGAGAAAACTCTTTCAAGTCCCTTGGACTGAGAGGAGATCCAACCAGTCCATCCTAAAGGAGATCAGCCCTGAATATTCATTGGAAGTTGAAACTCCAATACTTTGGCCGCCTGATGCAAAGAACTGAGTCATTGGAAAAGACCCTGATGCTGGAATGATTGAAGGCAGGAGGAGAAGGAGATGAAAGAGGATGAGATGGTTGAATGGTATCACTGACTCAATGGACATGCGTTGGAGTAAACTCCGGATGTTTGTGATGGACATGGAGGCCTGGCATGCTGTAGTCCATGGGTTCGTAAAGAGTAGAACACCACTGAGAGACTGAACTGAACTGAACTGTTTTTTCTGGAACTCTCTTGCTTTTTGTATGATACAATGGATGTTACCAATTGGATCTCTGGTTCTGCTGCCTTTTCTAAATCCAGCTTGAATATATGGAAGTTCTCAATTCATGCACTGTTGAAGCTTTGTATGGAGAATTTTGAGCATTACTTTGCTAGCTTGTGAGATGAGTGCAATTGTGTGGTAGTTTGAACATTCTTTGGCATTGCTTTTCTTTGTAATTGGATGGAGACTAATCTTTTCCAGTCCTGTGGCCACTGCTGAGTTTTCCAAATGTGCTGGCATATTGAGTGCAGCACTTTCACAGCATTATTTTTTAGGATTTGAAACAGCTCAGCTGCAATTCTATCACCTCCACTAGCTTCATTAGTAGTGATGCTTCCTAACGCCTACTTTACTGTGTACTCCAGGATGTCTGGCTCTAGGTGAGTGATGACACCGTAATGGTTATCCGGGTCATGAAGATCTTTTTTGTATACTTCTATACCAAGAGTGTTGGAGAAGGTAATGGCAACCTACTCCAGTACCCTTGCCTCAAAAATCCCATGAAAGGAGGAGCCCATGTAGTCCATGAGTACCCTACGTTTCGAACATGACTGAATGACTTCACATTTACTTTTCATTTCCATACCTTGGAGAAGAAAATGGCAACCCACTCCAGTGTTCTTGCCTGGAAAATCTCAGGGATGGGGAGCCTGGTGGGCTGCCGTCTATGGGATCGCTCAGAGTCAGACACGACTGAAGTGACTTAGCAGCAGCATACCAAGAGTATAGTTTTTTTTTAATATAATTCTTTTAAAAATGTTAAACCATTAACATGAAACCAAGAATATATGAATTCTTGCCACCTCTTCTTAATCTCTTCTGCTTCTGTTAGGTCCATACAATTTCCGTCCTTTACTGTGTCCATTTGTGCATGAAATGTTCCCTTGGCATCTCTAATTTTCATGAAGAGATCTCTAGTCTTTCCCATTCTATTTTTTCCTCTGTCTTTGTAATGATCACTGGGGAAGACTTTTTATTTCTCCTTTCTGTGGCTCAAAGGTAAAAGCGTCTGCCTGCAATGCAGGAGATCTGGGTTTTATCCCTGGGTTGGGAAGATCCCCTGGAGAAGGAAATGGCAACCCACTCCAGTATTCTATCCTGGAGAATCCCATGGATGGAGGAGCCTGGTGGACTACAGTCCATGGGGTCACAAAGAGTGAGACATGACTGAATGACTTCACTCTATTCTTTGTACCTCTGCATTCAGATGGGTATATCTTTCCTTTTCACCTTTGCCTTTATCTTCTCTTCTTTACTGAGTTATTTGTAAGACCTCCTCAGACACCCATTTTGCCTTTTTACATTTCTTTCTCTTGGGGATGGTCTTGATCACTGCCTTCTGTACAATGTTATGAATCTTTGCAATAGTTCTTCAGGCACTCTGTCTATCAGATCTAATCTCTGAATTTGCTTGTCACTTCCACTGTATTCCCTGGTGGCTCAGCGATTAAAGCGTCTGCCTCCAATGTGGGAGACCCAGGCTCCATCCCTGGGTCGGGAAGATCCCCTGGAGAAGGAAATGGCAACCCACTCCAGTATTCTTGCCTGGAGAAGCCCATGGATGGAGAAGCCTAGTAGGTTACAGTCCATGGGGTTGCAAAGAGTTGGACACGACTGAGCGACTTCACCTTCACCTTCAGCTTGAATGGTCTAGTGATTTTCCATACTTTCTTCAATTTAAGTCTGAATTTTGCAATGAGCTCATGATCAGAGCCACAATCAAGTCTTGGTCTTGTTTTTGCTGACTGTATACAGCTTTTCCATCTTTGGCTGCAAAGAATATAATCAATCTGATTTCAGTGTTGACAGTCAGGTGATGTCCATGTGTAGAGTCATATCTAGTGTTGTTGGAAGAGGGTGTTTATAATTTACAGTGCATTCTCTTGGCAAAGCTCTGTTAACCTTTGCCCTGCTTCATTTTGTACTCCAAGGGCAAATTTGACTGTTACTCTACATATCTCCTGATTTCTTATTTTTGCATTCCAGTTCCTTAGGATGAAAAGGAAATGTTCTTTTTTTCTTTTTTTTGGTATTAGTTCTAGACGGTTTGTCTGTCTTCATAGAACTGTTCAACTTCTTCAGCAATAGTGGTTGGAGCATAGACTTGAATTACTGTGATCTTAAAAGCTTGCCTTGGAAACAAACTTCAGCTTCTTTGGCATTAGCACTGGGGCATAGACTTGGATTGCTCTGATAAAGAATGGATTGCCTTGGAAATGAACAGAGATCATTCTGTTGTTTTTGAGACTTCACACAAGTTCTGCATTTCAGATACTTTTTTTGAGCTTGAGGGCTACTCCATGACTTCTAAGGGATTCTTGCCCACAGTAGTAGATATAATGGTCATCTGTGTTAAATTCGCCCATTCCAGTCCATTTTAGCTCACTGATTCCTAAATTGTCGACATTCACTCTTGCCATCTCCTGTTTGACCACTTCCAATTTGCCTTGATTCATGGACCTAACGTTCCAGGTTCCTATGCAATATTGCTCTTTACAGCATCGAACTTTCCTTCCATCACCAGTCACACCCACAGCTGGGTGCTGTTTTTGCTTTGGCTCCGTCTCTTCATTCTTTGCGGGCTTATTTCTCCACTCTTCAACAGTGGCATATTGGGCACCGACTGACCTGGGGAGTTCATCTTTCAGTGCCATATGTTTTTGCCTTTTCACAGTGTTCATGGGGTTCTCAAGGCATGGATTCTGAAGCGGTTTGCCATTCCCTTTCCCGGTGGACCACGTTTTGTCAGAAATCTCCCCTATGAGCTGTCTGTCTTGGGTGGCCCTACCTGGCACGGCTCATAGTTTCATTGAGTTAGACGAGGCTGTGGTCCATGTGATCAGTTTGGTTAGTTTTCTGTGATTGTGGTTTTCAGTCTGTCTGCCCTCTGATGGAGAAGAGACTTATGGAAACTTCCTGATGGGAGAGACTGATGGTGGGGGAACCTGGGTCTTGTTCTGATAAGTGTGGTCATGCTCAGTAAATCTTTAATCCAATTTTCTGTTGATGGGTGGGGCTGTGTTCCACTCCTGGTGTTTGGCCTGAGGCTAAACTTTGGTAGGGGCAATTAGAGTACTGGTAACTTCCTTCAAAGGCACTTGTGTACACACTGTTGTATTCTGTGTCCCTGACACCAAAGCAGGCCACTGTGGACCCGTGCTTCCACCAGAAACTCCTGGACACTCACAGGCAAATCTGGCTTTGATAATATACCGATTCATTATTTAAAACTCTTCATAAATGAGAATTTAACCTGATAAACATTACATAGTATCCAAAACAAAAGAAAGCTGAGCACCGGAGAATTGATGGTTTTGAACTGTGGTGTTGGAGAAGACTCTTGAGAGTCAAAGGAGATCCAACCAGTTCATCCTAAAGGAAATCAATCCTGAATATTCATTGGAAGGACTGATGCTGAAGCCGAAGCTCCAGCTCCAACACTTTGGTCACCTGATGTGAAGAGCTGACTCATTGGAAAAGACCCTGATGCTGGGACAGACTGAAAGCAGAAAGAGAAGAGGACGGCAGGGGATGAGATGGCTGGATGGCCTCACTGACTCAATGGACATGAGTCTGAGTAAAATCTGTGAGTTGGTGTTGGACAGGGAGGCCTGGCGTGCTGCAGTCCATGGGGTCACAAAGAGTCAGACACGGCTGAGTGACTGAACTGAAATGAACTGAAAACAAAAGAGGTATTGTTGTCCATTCTATCAGTCACGTCCAGCTCTTCATGACAGGCTCCTCTGTTCCTAACCATCTCATGGAGTTCACTCAGACTCATGTCCTTTGAGTCGGTGATGACATCCAGCCATCTCATCCTCTGTCATCCTCTTCTCCTCCTGCCTTCAATCTTTCCCAGCATCAGGGTCTTTTCCAGTGAGTCAATTCTTTGCATCAGATGGCCAAAGTATTGGAGTTTCAGCTCCAACATCAGTCTTTCCAAAGAATATTCAGGACTGATTTCCTTTAGGATGGACTGGTTGTACCTTCTTGCAGTCCAAGGGACTCTCAAGAATCTTCTTTAACACCACAGTTCAAAAACATCAATTCTTTGGTATTTAGTCTTGTTTGTGGTCCAACTTTAATATCTGTACCTGACAACTGGAAAAACCATAATTTTGACTATGCAGGTATTTGTTGGCAAAGTAATGTCTTCTCTTTTTAATATACTCTCTAGGTTTGTCATAGCTTTTCTTCTAAGGAGCAAGCATCTTTTAATTTCATGGCTGCAGTCACCATCTGCGGTGATTTTGGAGCCCCCCCAAAATAAAGTCTTCCACTGTCTCCACTGTTTCCTCGTCTGTTTCCCATGAAGTGATGGGATCAGATGCCATGATCTTCATTTTCTGAATGCTGAGTTTTAAGCCAGCTTATTCACTCTCCTCTTTCATCTTCTTCAAGAGGCTCTTTAGTTCTTCACTTTCTGCCATAAGGGTGGTGTCATCTGCATATCTGAGGTTATTAATATCTCTCCTGGCAATCTTGATTCCAGCTTGTGCTTCGTCCAGACCAGTGTTTCTCATGATGTACTCTGCATGTAAATTAAATAAGTAGGGTGACAATATACAGCCTTGACGTACTCCTTTTCCTATTTGTAACCAGTCTGTTGTTCCATGTCCAGTTCTAACTGTTGCTTCTTGTCCTGCAGACAGGTTTCTAAAGGTGGTTTGGTATTCCTATCACTTTAAGAATTTTCCGCAGTTTGTTGTGATTCATATAGTCAATGGATTTAGCACAGTCAGTGAGTCAGAAATAGATGTTTTTCTGGAATTTCCTTGATTTTTCTATGATCTGATGAATGCTGACAATTTGATCTCTGGTTCTTCTGCCTTTGCTAAATCCAGCTTGTACATCTAGAAGTTCTCAATTCACATACTGTTGATGCCTAGCTTGAAAGATTTTGAGCATGACCTTGCTAGCATGTGAAATGAGTGCAACTGTGTGGTAGTTTGAACATTCTTGGGTATTGGCCTTATTTGGTATTGCAATGAAAACTGACCTTTTCCAGACCTGTGGCCACTGCCGAGCTTTCCAAATTTGCTGGCATGTTGAGTGCAGCACTTTTGCAGCATCATCTTTTACGGTTTAAAATAGCTCAGCTGGAATTCCATCACCTCCACTAGCTTTGTTTGTAGTGGTGCTCTCTAAGGCCCACTTGACTTTGTATTCCAGGATGTCTGGCTCTAAGTGAATGATCATACCATCGTGCTTATGTGGGTTATGAAGATATTTTTTGTGTACTTCTATACCAAGAATATAGTTTTTTATATTATTAAAATCTTTTCCATACAGTTCTTCTGTGTATTCTTGCCACCTCTTCTTAATATCTTTTGCTTCTGTAGGTTCACACTGTTTCTCTCCTTTACTGAGCCCGTCTTTGCATGAAATGTTCCCTTGGTGTCTCTAATTTTCTTGAGGAGATCTCTAGTGCTTCTCATTCTATTGGTTTTCTCCATTTCTTTGCATTGTTCGCTTAGAAGGCTTTGTTATCTCTCCTTGCTGTTCTTTGGAAATCTGCATTCATTGGGTATATCTCTCCTTTTCTCCTTTACCTTTCACTTCGCTTCTTTTCTCAACTATTTTTAAGTCCTCCTCAGATAATCATTTTGCCTTTTTGCATTTCTTTTTATTGGGAATGCTTTTGATCACTGCCTCCTGTACAATGTTATGAAATTCCATTGCAATTCTTCAGGCACTCTATCTATCAGATCTACTCCCTTGAATCTACTTGTCAAAATTATAAGGGATTTGATTTGAGTCATACCTGAATGGTCTGGGCTTCCCAGGTGGTGTTAGTGGTAAAGAATCTGCCTGCCAATGCAGGAGACCCCGGTTTTATACCTGTGGTGTGAAGATCCCCTGGAGTAGGAAATGGCAAACCACTCCAGTATTGTTTCCTGGAAAATCCCATGGACGGAGGAGTCTCATGGGCTACTATCCAAAGAGTCGCAAAGAGTTGGACACAACTGAGCATACATTGTCTTCTGTACTTGAATGGCCTAGTGGTTTCCCCTACTTTCTTCAACTGAGGCCTGAATTTTGAAATAATGACTTCATGATCTGAGCCACAGTCAGCTCCTTGTCTCATTTTTGCTGACTATATAGAGCTTCTACATCTTCAGCTGCAAATAACATGATCCATCTGGTGTGGTATTGACCATCTTCTGATGTCCTTGTGTAGAGTCTTCCTTGTGTTGTTGGAAGAGGGTGTTTGCTCTGACCAGTGCGTTTTCTTGGCCAAACTCTGTTAGCCTTTGCCCTTTTGCCTGTTACTCCAGGTATCAGTTGACTTCCTACTTTTGCATTCCAGTCCCCTATGATGGAAAGGACATCTTTTTTTTTCTTTTTTTTGGCATTAGTTGTAGAAGGTCTTGTAGGTCTTCATAGAAGCATTCAACTTCAACTTCTTCAGCCTTCTTGCTTGGCGCATAGACTTGGACTACTGTGATATTGAGTGGTTTGCCTTGGAAACCAACTTGAGATCATTCTGTCTTTTTTGAGATTGTCCCCAAGTACTGCACATCAGACTCTTTTGTTGATTAGGAGGGCTACTCCATTTCTTTGCCCTTTAGAAGATAATTCAAGATTATATTATTTAATAACTTTAAAAATATGAATAAAAATCATATTTTAAAGACTACATAGATGCAGTAAACTACAATAAAAGGAAAGCCAGTGAAGAATAAACTGAGGAATCAGGAGAATGACACCTTGAAAAGAGGAAGGCAGGGAAATGGAGACACAGAGACTGGATGCTTTTCTAAGGGACTTTTGTTGGGGATGATGCTTTCTTATCAGCTTATTACAGAGTTAAAGGTAAGAAATCAGTCATATAATCCATGTTCAAAGTGAAGATCAGCAATCATCATGAACCAAGAATTATGCTTAATTCAGTTTCACGCACTTGAAGTCAAATGAAGGCAAAAATCTTTCACCATAATGTGGAGAAGAAAACAGTAGGCTAGTACATGGAGAGGGCAGGCTGGAGAAATTTTTATCTTTATTTTTTAAGAATTTCAAGACTTGAGGGTGATTCCATACTGATGAAGAAGAGATAGTATTAAGAACAGTCAGTCAGTTCAGTCACTCGGTCGTATTTGACTCTTTGTGACCCCATGGACTGCAGCAAGCCAGGCCTTCCTGTCCATCGCAAACTCCCAGAGTTTACTCAAACTCATGTCCATTGAGTTGGTGATGCCATCCAACCATTTCATCCTCTGTCATCCCCTTTTCCTCCTGCCTTTAGTCTTTCCCAGCATCAGGGTCTTTTCAAATGAGTCAGCTTTTCACATCAGGTGGCCAAAGTACTGGAGTTTCAGCTTTGACATCAGTCCCTCCAAGGAACACCCAGGACTGATCTCCTTCAGAATGGACTGGTTGGATCTTCTTACAGTCCAAGGAACTCTCAAGAGTCTTCTCCAACATCACAGTTCAAAAGCATCAGTTCTTCAGTGCTCAGCTTTCTTTATAGTCTAACTCTCACATCGATACATGACTACTGGAAAAAAAACATAGCTTTGAATAGATGGGCCTTTGTCAGCAAAACAATGTCTCTGATTCGTAATATGCTGTCTAGGTTGGTCATAGCTTTTCTTCCAAGGAGCAAGCATCTTTTAATTTCATGGCTGCAGTCACCATCTGAAATGATTTTGGAGCCCCCCAAAATAAAGTCTGTCACTGTTTCCACTGTTTCCCCATCTATTTGTCATGATGTGATGGGACTGGATGCCATGATCTTAGTTTTTTGAATGTTGACTTTTAAGCTAGCTTTTTCACTCTCCTCTTTCACTTTCATCAGGAGGCTCTTTAATTCCTCTTCATTTTCTGCCATAAGGGTGGTTTCATCTGCATATCTCAAGTTATTGATATTTCTCCCAGTAATCTTGATTCCAGCTTGGGCTTCATCCAGCCCATCATTCACATGGTGTACTCTTCATATATGTTAAATAAGCAGGGTGACAATATACAGCCTTGACATACTCCTTTCCCAATTTAAAACCAGTCTGTTGTTCTATGTCTGGTTCTAACTGTTGCTTTTTGACCAGCATACAGATTTCTCAGGAGGCAGGCAAGGTGGTCTTGTATTGTCATCTCTTGAAGAATTTTCCATAGTTTGTTTGATCTACACAGTCAAAGTCTTTGGTGTAATTAATAAAGCAGAAGTAGATGTTTTTCTGGAATTATCTTGCATTTTCTAGGATCTCAGGGATGCTGGCAATTTGATCTCTGGTTCCTCTGCCTTTTCTAAATCCATACTGAACATCTGGAATTTCAGGATTCACGTACTGTTGAAGCCTGGCTTGGAGAATTTTGAGCATTTTCCAGTCCTATGGCCACTGCTGAACTTTCCAAATTTGCTGGCATATTGAGTGCAGCACTTTCACAGCATCATCTTTCAGGATTTGAAATAGTTCAACTGGAATTCCATCACCTCCACTAGCTTTGTTTGTAGTGATGCTTCCTAAGTCCTACTTGACTTCACATTCCAGGATATCTGGCTCTAGATGTGTGATCACACCATTTTGATTACCTGGGTCATGAAGGCTTTTTTTTTGGCATAGTTCTTCTTTGTATTCTTGCCACCTCTTCTTGGAGACTAGCCAGTGGAGCAGGCCGTGCTGCCGGGGTGGGCTGGCACTAGCTGTGGGGAAAGGTGGCCGTGGAGGGCGCCGTCTCACCCTCTCAGGAGAGAGGAGCCTGCGGAGGTGTGGCGGCAGTGATTTGAGGCATTTCTCCTCTTGTGACTTCTGACAATCACGGTCACCCTCAGAGTGAGAGATTTGGTGACTGGGCAGGAAGTGTGGGGTGAGCTGTAAATACCTGAAATGCTTGATTGATGAGGTTAAAGAACACCAGCTTAACACAGACACAGCCCGTTTTCAGTGCCAACTCCCTGAGGCTACTATGGATGTTTGTATGGTTCTCTTGAAGTTGCGGTTCCTCTTCCTCTTTCTTCTCCTCTCCTTTTCCTTTTCTCGTGATCCTTTCTATTTTTATATTAATCACTGGTAATTGGTGAGTAGGAACTAGAACTGTTCAGACTTAACCAAGCCACACACCCCCAGACCATTCATAATGGACACCGCTGTGGGATATGTAAGAAGGTGCTGAGAGGGTAACAGGTAGTAAGGCCAGGGGCCTCCAAACCTACTTAGGAAGTAGGCTGCACGTGTCAGACATTCTGGAGAAGGCAATGGCACCCCACTCTAGTACTGTTGCCTGGAAAATCCCATGGATGGAGGAGCCTGGGGGGCTGCAGTCCATGGGGTTGCAGAGTCAGACACGACTGAGAGAATTCACTTTCACTTCTCACTTTCATGCATTGCAGAAGGAAATGGCAACCCCCTCCAGTGTTCTTGTCTGGAGAATCCCAGGGACAGAGGAGCCTGACGGGCTGCCGTCTATGGGGTCGCACAGAGTCAGACACGACTGAAGTGGCTTAGCAGTAGTAGTAGCTATACAACATCCAGCTAAAGACTAGCAGAGGGCACTCTTCCTGCCTCCTTCTGGTGTCTGTGTCAGAAGCTTTCTTTTTCTCTCTTATACTTTGATTAAACTTTATTACACAAAAGCTCTGAGCACTCAAGCCTCGAGAGCATCTTTCCAGGTTTAGCAACAATCCTCAGTGCCTCCCCCACCCCC
>SJYC01126186.1:0-16296 GCA_006408675.1 Madoqua kirkii
CCACTCAAAGACAAATTTCTCAGAAGGAAAGTGAAGTGAAGTCACTCAGTCATGTCCAACTCTTTGTGACCCTCATGGACTGTAGCCTACCAGGCTCCTCAGTCCATGGAAAATTTCCAGGCAAGAGTACTGGAGTAGGTTGCCATTTCCTTCTCCAGGGGATCTTCCAGACCCAGGAATTGAACCCAGGTCTCCTGCGTTGCAGACAGACACTTTACCGTCTGAGCCACCAGGGAAGCCTCTCAGAAGGAGGGAAGATACTATTCCAGCCAGGCAAAATAACAGAAACCTAGTACATTATTCAAATAATTGTTATTGCGGTGATTAGAAAGTAAAACTAAATGAGGAAATGGTTTCTCAGCAGCGTAGAGGGTCTGCTGGAGGTCAAAGAACATGAAATTCTAGTCACAGCAGTCTATAATTATATGATATATATGCTTTCCAGCAGCAACGCTCAGCAACTCTATTACAGATGGACTTAGCAATGGTTTATATTTGTGGGGTTTTTTGTTTGTTGTTTATTTTTTCAGAGATGTAATAGAAAAGAAATAGTCCAATATAGTTGATAATGGCAAAACAGAGGATGAAGAGGATAGAATTAAAGGGATATATGATAGAAAGCAAGGAAAGGAGGGAGGACAGGCAGAAAACAGAGGATCAAACCAAAAGGCTTATTGGGAAAATATATGTGTTGTGACTGAAATGGTCTGAAGTTGTGGTCAGAGAATTGAAGGACAATGTTTCAAAAGTGGGTAATTATGCAGGATAATAAATTTAGTATTTAGCCATGGATTTAGTTTACTGATGTGGAATAAATACAATGGAAATGAGAAGTTCAAAAATAGACATTAAACTTTGGGTGAGTTGTTTATGTAGACACTCCTGTCTGCCACACCACTGGCAAGTCTAGGGCTGGAAGAGGACGCTAAAGGCAACAGTGGGCGAGAGAGCGCATACTTTGCCTTCGCTGACTTTGTTGCAGTGATGACTAGGAGCTATTTGATCCCCAGGGCCTTCAGACTGGAATGTGGATTCTTGCCACATATTTATCTTAAAACCACATGTTAACACTCTGGATATAGAGTTTATTTAAAAAGGAATTTTACTGGAGGGAAAATGGCTTAATGAATCATGAATATATTTAATATAATGCTTATTATATAGTTAGTATTTGATACTATGAGAATTACCAAAGCTACATTTTCTGACCATAAATAGCTTATCATTTGTTTAGAAAGTCAAATGTACACATATAAAACAATGAGAGAATAACAGACTAGTATAGGGTACAAGTTGAGGAGAATAAACGTGTTAGCACATATTCAGAGAAAGAATAGGCCAATTTTATTAAGTCTCTTGTATGAACATTAAGACTCTTGTATGAACTTGGAAGAAAATGAATGATGAAGACTAGGAACTCCTCTGAAGAAAGTGAAAATGAAATTCACTCAGTCATGTCTGACTCTTTGTGACCCCGAAGACTATACAGTCCATGGAATTCTCCAGGCAGGAATACTGGAGTGGGTTGCCTTTCCCTTTGGAGGAAGATCTCCTGGAGAAGGGAATGGCTACCCATTCTAGTATGCTTTCCTGGAGAATCCCATGAACAAAGGAGTCTGGTAGGCTATAGTTTATGGGGTCTAAAGATTCAGACACAACTGAGTGACTAAGCACACATACAGTTTTTTTTCCATATTCTTTTCCTACATAGATTATTACAAAATATTGATAGTTCTTTGTTCTATCCAGTAGGTCCTTGTTGGTTATTTATTTTATATACAGACCTGTGTAAATGTTAATTCCAACCTCCTAATTTATCCATCCCCTTTCTTTTTTCATATCCTTAAGTTTGTTTTCTGTATCTGAGTCTCTTTCTGTTCTGTAAGTAAGTTCATTTCGGTCTTTTTTTTTTTTTTTTTTTAGATTCCACATACATACAAGTGAGCTCATATGATATTTGTCTTTGTCTGACTTACTTCACTTAGTATAATAATTTCTAGGTCCACCCAATTTTTTGAATATAGCATTGTTTCATTCTTTTTTTGTAATTAAGTAGTATTACATTATATATTTTATTTATACCACATATTCTATACACATTTATTAAATGGATATTTATGTTGCTTCCAAGTCTTAGCTATTGTAAATAGTGCTGCTATGAACATTGTGATGGGTGTATCTTTTTATAATTTGGTTTTCTTTGGATGTATACCCAGAGGTAGAATTGTAGGATCATTTTATAACTCTATTTTTAGCTTTTTAAGAAACCTCCATACTGTTCTCCATAGTAGATATACCAGTTCACATTCCCATAAACAGTGTAGGAGGGAAATCTCAACTAAACTGGAGCTGGAGGCCTGAAGTGAGAGTCCTCATACATTGCCTGCTTATCAATTACAGAGCCCTGTAGAAAAGCATCAACTACAGACCCCATAAAAGAGTTCTTCTCTTTCTAAACTCTCTTTTTCCTTCAGTGTCAGTCAGCTCAGACATTCAGTCATGTCCTACTCTGCGACACCATGGACTGCAGCACACCAGACTTCCCTGTCCATCACCAACTGCTGGATCTAGCTCAAACTCATGTTCATCGAGTTGATGATGCCATCTCATCCTCTGTCGTCCCCTTTCCCCTTCTCCTCCCACTTTCAATCTTTCCCAGCATCAAGGTCTTTTTAAATGAGTCAGTTCTTCTTATCAGGTGGCATAAGTATTGGAGTTTCAGCTTCAACATCAGCCCTTTCAGTGAATACTCAGGACTAAAGGTTTTCTTTAGGATTGACTGGTTGGATCTCCTTACAGTCCAAGGTACTCTCAAGAGTCTTCTCCAACTTCACAGTTCAAAAGCATCAGTTCTTCAGTGCTAGTTTTCTTTATGGTCCAACTCTCACATCTCTACATGACTACTGGAAAAACCATAGCTTTTACTAGATGGACCTTCAGTGTAATTCCTTCAGTGTAATTTCATTCAAAACAACCCCTTCCAACTTCCACTTTTTTTTGTCAACAAAGTAATGCTTCTCTCATTTCTTTCTTAGACTTGCCTATAGTTTTTGCTATAGCATGTTTACCCCAAATTGCAGTTCTCTTCTGTTCTCAAATAAATCCATTATGCCAGTAGAATAATTGGCTGTTTTATTTTTTAGGACAACACTGTCCAGTTCCATGGAAAAATAGAAGATAATGTGATTGTCTCCCCTTACCTCTCCTCCTAACAACTTTTTCTTTCATGAATACAACACTCTGTAGCTGTCCTTGGTGGCCATTCTGTTTCTGATCCACTCACCTCAACCTACATATTGAAATGTCTATGCTTTCCTTGGGATCATTTTGTTTCTCCTTTGTTTGAGGTTAAAACCTCATTATGGAGTCTCCTTCCTATTTGCATGCAATTATTCCCTGTCCTCTCCTTTCTTTACCCACATGCTCATTCCTGCACATCATACCTATTGATTATCTTCCAGGAAGTGACTAACATTGCATAATTGCTGAAATATCTCAGGTATAAACAAAGGTTTTGAGACAATATAATAAGTTGGAGAGCTAGTCTTCCCTAATGACCAGAAAATTTGTGGAAATACCCTTAATGAGTTCCCTTGCCCTATGGAATAAAACCAAGAAGCCTCTGTTAGCAAGAATTTATCACGATTCTCTGCCTACCACTCTGACATTATTATTTCTAAGATTATTGTTATTCATTTCTCATATGTGCCTAGTTAAGCCCTCTGATGCTAATCAACTGTTTGCTGGTGCTTCAAGCATCATTCTGTATCCTCCTATGTTTCTTCTTGGGTTCCTTCTTCTCTGTGAAATAGCTTCTCTCCTCTATATAAATTGCATATTTCAAGATATTCTGAGCTATTCCTTCACTTTCTTTTTTTTTGTTTTTTTCTTTTTAATTTTAAAACTTTATTTATTTTAATTGGAGGATAATTACAATATTGTGTAGGTTTCTGCCATACATCAACATGAATCAGCTATAAGTATACAAATGTCACCTCCCTCTTGAACCTTCCTCCCACCTCCCTCCCCATTCCACCCCTCTAGGTTGCCAGAGCACTGGGTTTGAGCCCACTGTGTCATACAACAAATTTACACTGGATATCTATTTTATATATGGTTATACATATTTCAATATTACTTTCTCAATTCACCCCACCCTCTCCTTCCCTTACTGTGCCCACAAATCTGTTCTATATGTCTGTGTTTCCATTGCTGCCCTGCACATAAGTTCATCAGTACTATCTGTCTAGATTCTATATATATGCATTAACATATACTTGTCTTTCTCTTTCTGACTTACTTCATTTTGTATACTAGGATCTAGTTTCATTCACTACATTAGAACAGACTCAAATGTGTTCTTTTTTATGACTAAGTAATAGCCCATTGTATATATATAGCATTGGTTCTTTATCCATTCATCTGTCAATGGACATTAACATTGCTTCCATGTCCTGGCTATTGTAAACAGTGCTGCAATGAACACTGGGGTACATATGTTGTTTTCAGTGTTGATTTCCTCAGGGTGCATGCCCAGTAGTGGAATTCTTGAGTCATATGGGGCTTTTCTTGTGGCTCAACTTGTAAAGAATTTGCCTGCAGTGGGGGAGACCTGGGTTTGATCCTTGGGTTGAGAAGATCCTCTGAAGAAGGGAAAGGCTACCCACTCTAGTATTCCGGCCTGGAGAATTCCATGGACTCTATAATCCATGGGGGTCACAAAGAGTCGGACACGACTGAGTGACTTTCGCTTTCACTTTTCACTTGTTGATTTTATTCCTAGTGTTTTAAGGAATCTCCATACTGTCTTCCATAGTGGATGTATCAATTTACATTCCTGCCAACAGTGCAAGAGGATTCCCTTTTCTCCACACCCTCTCCAGTATTTATTGCTTGTAGATTTTTAAAAACAATTTTTTTTTGTTAAAAGTGTTTCTTCCTCTTCTGAATTCTTTTATTTTTTCTTTTTTTTTAATTTATTTTTTTCCCTTACAAACCCTTGTGTCAAGGGCTGACTTTCAATAGATTGCAGTGAGGGAGCTGCTCTGCTGTGTACAAAACCCGACCCAGAAGCAGGTCCTACACGAATGGTTTAGCACCAGGCATGCAGTGTGTGACTGGCAAGGGGGTGGCCACATTTCCTGCCACCTGTGAGTGGGGGAGGGGAGGGGAGGAGAGGCAACTATCCAGGGCCAACCAATGCTCCTGTGGTGCTGTAGATTTTTGATGACGACCATTCTGACCAGTGTGAGGTGATATTTCGTTGTAGTTTTGATTTGTATCCTTCTAATAATGAGCAATGTTGAGCATCTTTTCATGTGTTTATTAGCTATCTGTATGTCTTCTTTGGAGACGTATCTCTGTATGTTTTCTGCCCACTTTTTTATTGGATTGTTTGTTTTTCTGATACTGGGCTGCAAGAGCTGCTTGTGTATTTTAGAGATTAATCCTTTGTCAGTTGTTTCACTTGTTATTATTTTCTCCCATTCCTAGGGTTGTCTTTTCACCTTGTTTCTACTTTGCTCTGCTGTGCAGAATTAAGTTTAATTATGTCAAATTTATTTATTTTTGTTATTTTCACTACTCTAGAAGATGAGTCAAAGGATCTTGCTGTGATTTATGTCAGAGAGTATTCTGCCTATGTTTTCCTCTAAAATCTTTATAATTTCTGGTCTTACATTTAAGTCTTTAATCCATTTTGAGTTTATTTTTGTGTGTGGCATTAAGAAATGTTCTAATTGCGTTTTTTTAATGCTTTTTTTTTTTTAACATGTAACTGCCCAGTTTTTCCAGCACCACTTACTGAAGAGACTGTCTTTTCTCCTTTGTATACTCTTGCCTCCCTTGTCAAAGATAAGGTGCCCATAGGTGCACGGGTTTATCTCTGGGTTTTCTATCTTATTTAATTGATCTATATGTTGTTTTTCTTGTGCCAGTACCATACTGCCTTGGTGACTATAGCTTTGTAGTATAGTCTAAAGTCAAGAAGGTTGATTCTTTCATCTCTATTTCTCTTTCTTAAGTTTGCTTTAGCTATTCAGTGTCTTTTGTGGTTCCATACAAATTATAACATTTTTGTTCTAGTTCTGTGAAGTATAACATTGGTAGTTTGACAGAGATTGCATTGAATCTGTAAACTTATCTAGGTAGTATAGTCATTTCCACAATATTTATTAGTTTAGTCCAAGAACATGATATATCTCTCCATCCATTTGTGTCATCTTTGATTTCTTTCATTAGTGTCTTATAATCTGCATACAGGTCTTTTGTCTCTCTAGGTAGGTTTATTCCTAGGTTTATTCCTTATTTTATTCTTTTGTTGCAATGGTGAATGGGATTGTTTCCTCCATTCCACTGAGATTTCATAGTTAGTGTATAAGAATGCAAGTGATTTCTGTTTATTAGTTTTATATCCTGTGACTTTTCTATAACACTGATGCAGTTCAGTTCAGTTCAGCCACTCAGTCATGTCTGACACTTTGTGACTCCATGAACTGCGGCATGCCAGGCCTCTCTGTTCATCACCAACTCCCAGAGTTTAGCCAAATTCACGTACACTGAGGTGGTGACACCATCCAACATTCTCATCCTCTGCCATCGGCTTCTCCTCCTGCCCTCAACCTTTTAGAGTCTTGAAATGAGGCATCAGGGTTTTTTTTAAATGAGTCAGGGCATTGATTCAGTTAGCCAAAATATTGGAGTTTCAGCTTCAACATCAGTCCTTTCAGTGAATAGCTAGGACTGATATTTAAAATGGACTGGTTGGACATCCTTACAGTCTAAGGGATTCTCAAGAGTCTTCTCCAACACCACAGTTAAAAAGCATCAATTCTTCTGCACTAAGCTTTCTTTATAGTCCAACTCACATCCATACATGACTACTGGAAAAATCATAGCCTTGACTAGATGGACGTTTGTTCATAAAGTAATATCTCTGCTTTTTAATATGCTGTCTAGGTTGCTCATTTCCTTTCAAGGAGTAAGTGTCTTTTAATTTCATGGCTTCAGTCACCATCTGCAGTGATTTAGGATCCAAAAAAAATAAAGTCAGCCACTGTTTCCCCTCTATTTGCCATGAAGAGAAGGGACCAGATGCCATGATCTTCGTTTTCTGAGCTTTAATGCAACTTTTTCACGCTCCTCTTTCACTTTCATCAAGAGACTCTTAGTTACTCTTTACCTTCTGCCATAATGGTGGTGGTGTCATCTGCATATCTGAGGTTATTGATATTTCTCCCAGCAATTTTGATTCCAACTTGTGCTTCATCTAGCCCAGCATTTCTCATGATGTACTCTGCATATAAGTTAAATAAACAAGGTGACAATATACAGAATGTCTCTGCTTTTGAATATGCTATCTAGGTTGGTCATAACTTTTCTTCCAAGGAGAGTAAGAGTCTTCTAATTTCATGGCTGCAGTCACCATCTGCAGTGATTTTAGAGCCCCCAAAATAAAGTCTGACACTGTTTCCACTATTTCTCCATCTATTTCCCATGAAGTGATGGGACTGGATGCCATGATCTTTGTTTTCTGAATGTTGAGCTTTAAGCCAACTTTTTCACTTTCCTCTTTCACTTTCATCAAGAGGCTTTTTAGCTCCTCTTCACTTTCTGCCATAAGGGTGGTGTCATCTGTATATCTGAGGTTATTGATATTTCTCCTGGCAACCTTGATTCCAGCTTGTGTTTCTTCTAGCCCAGCGTTTCTCATGATGGACTCTGCATATAAGTTAATGGAAAGATTTTTCCTTTGATTTCTCCCCAAAGTTTTCATAATTTCCTTTGATACACATATAGTTGAAGGAATAGTTTTTTCCATGCTCTCAGTGAAAGCCTATAGTCTCTCAGTTCAGTTCAGTTGCTCAGTTGTGTCCGACTCTTTGCAAACCCATGGACTGCAGCATGCCAGGCCTCCATGTCCATTACCAGCTACAGGAGTTTACTCAAACTCATGTCCATCAAGTCGAAGATACCATCCAACCATTTCATCCTCTTCTGTCCCCTTCTCCCACCTTCAATCTTTCCAGTCTTTTCCAGTGAGTCAGTTCTTCCCATCAGGTGGCCAAAGTACTGGAGTTTCAGCTTTAGCATCAGTCCTTTCAATGAATACCCAGGACTGATCTCCCTTAGGATGGACTGGTTGGATCTCCTTGTAGTGCAAGGGACTCTCAAGAGTCTTCTCCAACACCACAGTTCAAAAGCACCAACTCTTCGGCACTCAGCTTTCTTTCTCGTCCAACTCTCACATCCATATATGACTACTGGAAAAACCATAGCTTTGACTAGACGGACCTTTGTTGACAAATTCTTTACTTAGCTTGAAAAAAAAATCAAATGGTTTTTCACAGAGGTCAACAAAATTTTAGCTGTGTCATTTTTCACAGTTATGCCCTTTGGCTACTCAGCCGGAAGGCCTTGCTGCCAGGTACTATGTCATCAGGCAGGTTCCATCGCTAGGAGATGTGGCCTGCCTCCCGCCGTGGCATACTCAGCAGTGCCACAGCCAACAAGAAGACTCTTTTCAACTCACAGAAAAGAGAGTTCTTTCTTACTGCACTGAGGCCACAGAAGTAAAAAAGGATATTTGTCACCATAATTACCTTATACTCAGCAAGTCAGGCAGAAGGAAAAGTTAACAAAACTCACTAATTAATAATTTCTTTGAATCTTTCAGCTGAGGAAGTCAAATTGAAAAACAACCTTTTTACTTTTCCTGTGGTAGTTGTGTCTCAGTAGTGTGGCCTAAAAACTTTGGCCTGAAATTGAGGTTAGATAAAAGGAAAGAGAAGAAAATCTTAAAAGTTACCATTGTAAGTAAAGTAATCATTTAAAAAATAAAATGACCTGAGAAGAGTTAATAATGGCTCTGCGGCGGTTTGGTTTTTTGTTTTCTTTTTGAAAGGTAAGTTGCTTGCGGGAAATTCCGAATGTGGGCAGCAGAGGCTTATGCTGTGAAAGTTGTGGATTTTGGTGACCAGCTGTCTTCGTGGAATGCCTTTGTTGAACTAGACAGGAGCAGAAGGTCTCTGAATCAGCTTAGGTAGTTAGTTAGCATTAGTCGCTCGGCCGTACCTGACTTTGCGACCCCATGGATTGCAGCCCTCTGTCCATGGGATTTTCCGGGCAAGGATACTGGAGTGGGTTGCCATTTCCTTCTCCAGGGGATCTTCCCAACCCAGGAATCGGACCCGGGTCTCCTGCACTGCAGGCAGATTCTTCACCCACTGAGCTACAAGGGAATCAGCTTGGTACCCCATAAATTCAGCTGTGTTTCCTCTTTCCCCTCCACCTCCCCACCATTTTCCCTCTCATTCCCACGGCATGCCAGCAGGAGATTCAACTTGTCTAGGTCTTTCTCTTGCATCGATTCACGGAGGTCATCTCATTGAATTTTGTTGAGATGAAGCAGGGAACTGGTCACAGAGAGCGAGGGGAAGCAGGGAACTGGTCACAGAGAGTGAGGGGAGGCCGCGCTGCCCTCTGTTGGGCGTGGCCTTGCTGACTCCCGTATCTTTGTCTCGTGGCAGGGTGCAGCGCTGCATGAACGTCTTGAGAACAGGCTTCTTGCCCCCGTCTCCCCTGCCTCCTTGGTCTCAGTGCAGGCACCCGTGCCAAACGCCAGGCTGCCACATGGCTCTCCGCTGGGTGAGGGCACCCATTCCATCGGGCAGGAGTCTACTCTGTCCAGCCCTCTTGTGCTCCATCCATCCCACTCTCTCCAGCTAAGAAAGCCTTCCAGCCCTTTCTAAGCATTTCCCTTCCTGGATAAGCCCAGAGGGTGGATACCTAGGATGGAGCCAGAACAGCCACAGAATTAGCATCAGGCCAACCCTGTACATCAGCCCCGCACTCAGGCCCCATCCTGGGGGGAGGGGGGCTGCTCCTTAGTGAGAGGAGGTGCTGGCATCTAGTCGAGGTCACGTGCAGAATCTCACCCAAGGTGTTGGAAGACCAACACACTGTCTGCCTCCCAGAAACGCTGCTCTGGCTTGCCAGCCAGCAGGGCCTCCCTGGACCCGCGTGGGCAGTGAGTCCCTCTGGGCCCCTCTGGCAGGGGAGCCAGGTGGTGGGAGATTTGGGACATCTGGCCAGCATGGTGCAGGTTCACCTGCTCTTGTCCTACCCCAGCATCTTGGCCAGACGAAGGTCTCACGGATCCCCGTGTTCTTCTACTTGGTCTTTTTATCATCTGCTCTGGAGAAGAAAATGGCAACCCACTCCAGTATTCTTGCCTGGAAAATCCCACGGACAGAGGAGCCTGGTAGGCTACAGTCCATGGGGTCACAAGGAGTCGGACACGACTGAGTGACTTCACTAAGTTGCTTTCATTAGCAGAGCAGGCAATCTAGGGAGAAGGCGGGTTCATGTCCCAAAACTAACTCCAACGATTCTGCTTGGCCATGAAAGTTTTAAAGGGAAAAGGAGAAGTAATCTCAGTTAATCACTGAGATAGGGTATCAGACTCATAGTCATTGCCCCCACCGAATGCCGGCTTGCGACTCCTTATGAACTTTCTTTAGATTCAGCTGATAGTTTTACCTTTCAATGTAAAAAAAGGTGTTGTTTTTTTTTTCTTTTTAGAATATTTTGAACTGTGTTCCAGCTTCCTATTTTTACTTTATTATTGACTGGAAAACTCTTAAAAAGCATATTTGGTCTACATGACATCTAGCACCTTCAGAGAAAAGAAACTTAAGTACTGCTTCCAAGTGAAATATGATCTGCAGCGGGATTTTGAGAGAGGAGAGGGCAACCTTCTGTCTCTCAGGCTGGAGGAGGGGAGGGGTGACCAGCCTCATGCACCCAGATCCGCCCTGCTCCTTCCACAGGAGAGGGCAGGGCAGAGACTCCCCGCGATTCTAAGCCTCTGAGGATTGCTTCAGGCCTCCCCACGCAGACAGGCCCAACGCCAGCCCCTGCGGGCCCGGCAGGGAGCACCTGGGTGGAGCGCCCAGGGGGAGGAGGCCGGGAGCACGGGCTGGGCACCGAGTGAGGGAGGGCGGGGCCTGCTGCCGGAGCAGCTCTTTTCATCACCTTCTGGGAGGCTGGAAGGAGTGGGCCAGGTGCTCCTCGCAGGAGGGAGGGGAGAGGTGAGCGGTGAGAAGGATGATGCCCGCACGCAGCACCTTTCTTCTCCTGGGTCTGTGGCTCAGAGCCCTGGACAGAGTCCCCTGTGCCCGGCCCTTGGCCAGGAGCCTGGCTGCAGAGCTCTGATGCAGGGAGACACCAGTGTACTGAGCACACTTACAGTAAATCAGTCTGTTGACCGCACATCCCGTTTCCATGCAGACCTAGTGCCCAGAGATGAACTGTGGTCCTTGAAGCCTACGTAGTCTTCCCAGGATAGCTAATTATTTGAAATCCCATCAAACTGAACTTATATGCAGACAGAAGTGAAAGTGAAAGGCGCTCAGTCGTGTCCGACTCTTTGTGACCCCATGGACTACATGATCCATGGAGTTCTCCAGGCCAGAATACTGAAATGGGTAGCCTTTCCCTTCTCCAGGGGATCTTCCCAACCCAGGGATCGAACCCAGGTCTCCTGCATTACAGGCAGATTCTTTACCAGCTGGGCCACCAGAGAAGCCCTTGATATATATGCAGAGTACATCATGAGAAACGCTGAGCTGGAAGAAGCACAGGCTGGAATCAAGATTGCCGGGAGAAATATCAATAACCTCAGATATGCAGATGACACCACCCTTATGGCTGAAAGTGAAGAGGAGCTAAAAAGCCTCTTGATGAAGGTGAAAGAGGAGAGTGAAAAAGTTGGCTTAAAGCTCAACATTCAGAAAACGAAGATCATGGTATCCGGTCCCATCACTTCATAGCAAATAGATGGGGGGACAGTGGGCACAGTGGCTGACTTTATTTTTTTGAGGCTCCAAAATCACTGCAGATGGTGTTTGCAGCCATGAAATTAAAAGGCACTTACTGCTTGGAAGGAAAGGCATGATCAACCTAGACAGCATATTAAAAAGCAGAGATACTACTTTGTCAACAAAGGTCCATCTAGTCAAGGCTATGGTTTTTCCAGTAGTAATGTATGGATGTGACAGTTGGACTATAAAGAAAGCTGAGCGCCGAAGAACTAACGCTTTTGAACTGTGGTGTTGGAGAAGACTCTTGAGAGTCCCTTGGACTGCAAGGAGATCCAACCAGTCCTCCTAAAGGAGACCAGTCCTGGGTGTTCATTGGAAGGACTGATGCTGAAGCTGAAACTCTAATGCTTTGGCCACATGATGGGAAGAGCTGACTCTCTTGAAAAGACCCTAATGCTGGGAAAGATTGAGGGCAGAAGGAGAAGGGGACATGAGAGGATGAGATGGTTGGATGGCATCACCGCTTCAATGGACATGAGTTTAGGTAAACTCTAAAAGTTGGTGATGGACAGGGAGGTCTGGCATGCTGCAGTTCATGGGGCCACAAAGAGTCGGATCTGACTGAGCGACTGAAATGAACTGAACAAACTGCTAATGTTAAATAATTCTTCGCATATTTACTTGGTGGGAAGGATGAGGGCTGATTAGGGAAAAGGGTAAAGGGAAGATCATGGGCGGCAGCTCTTAACTTCTCCTAGAATCAGCTGTCTCCTGCAATCTGGTCTAAACTTGACAGTCACTCACCAAAACAAAGTTCAGTGAAGTAAGCGGGATTCGTCCTTTCTGGGAAGCAAAAGTGCAATTAGCTCTTATTCCTCAGCTAAACCCCTTCATGAGGATTGTAATAAAGAATCTTGCTCCCTACTTTCAGAGATACAACAAGTGAGTGACCAGTGAACAGTTGAGTTCACTCCCACCAAGACTGAAGTACCTGGAAGTTCCTCTTTGAAACTGGAAATAACTTTTCTGGCTGCAGTTTTTCATGTAATGAGTTGTGAGGCAATATGAGGGCCAAGCTCTCCAGGATGGAGCACTGGCTTTGCCACTCATCAGCTGTGTGAGCTTGGGCAAATTATTTAACCTCTGTTCATCAGTTTCCTGATTTATAATGTAAGAGTAGCAATAATAGCATTATCAGGATATTGTGAACCTTAAATAAGCAGGTATGTGTGCATGTGTGTACACACACCTGAGTTCAGTCCAGTTCAGTTGCTCTGTCGTGTTCAACTCTTTGTGACCCCATGAATCGCAGCACGCCAGGCCTCCCTGTTCATCACCATCTCATAATCAATACAGTACAAAATGGCAAAGAGTAGAAAAATAGATTAATGGAACAGAATAAAGAGCATAAATTTTAAGCAACTCATAATATTGAATAGATTCTTACAAATATAAGCAACTGATCTTTTAAAAAGTAGCAAAAGAAACTGAAAACAGAAATGTTAGTCTTTTCAACAAATGATTCTGGAACAACTGTACACCCATGGGCAAGTAAAAATAGACACTTAACAACTGTCACAAAAATTAACCCAGTTATCACAGTCCAAAAATTAAAACATATGACTACAAGGATTCTAGAAAATTACATGGGAGATACACTTGCTGACCTTGGGTTTAGGGATGATTTTTTAAATATAATATCAGAAGCATGATCCATGTAAGACAAAATTGATAAGTTGGACTCATTCAGTTCAGTTCAGTTCAGTCGCTCAGTCGTGTCTGACCCTTTGTGACCTCATGAATCGCAGCACGCCAGGCCTCCCTGTTCATCACCATCTCCCGGAGTTCACTCAGACTCACGTCCATTGAGTCTGTGATGCCATCCAGCCATCTCATCCTCTGTCGTCCCCTTCTCCTCCTGCCCCCAATCCCTCCCAGCATCAGAGTCTTTTTCCAGTGATTCAACTCTTCACATGAGGTGGCCAAAGTATTGGAGTTTCAGCTTTAACATCATTCCTTCCAAAGAAATCCCAGGGTTGATCTCCTAGAATGTTGACGTTTACCCTTACCATCTCTTGTTTGACCACTTCCAATTTGCCTTGATTCATGGATCTGACATTCCAGGTTCCTATGCAACATTGCTCTTTACAGCATCAGATCTTGCTTCTATAACCAGTCATATGCGAACTGAACAAAGAAAAAAGCAAACTTCTGCAAAAGTCCCCATTAAAATAATAAAAAGACAAGCCACAGCCTAAGATATTAGAAAAAACACATAAATGATATAAAATTTGCATTCAAAATATACAAAGAACTCAAACTCAACAATCAAAAATAAAGAAACCCAATATGGTTGCAAGGAGTTGGACATGACTTAGCAACTGAACAGCAACAACAATGAAAAAAAAGGCAAAGGATCTGAACAGACATCTCCTCAAAATAGATATACAATTGGCAAACTAGCCAATTGGGAAAGATACTTACCATATGTCATTAGGAAACTGCAAGTTAATACAACAATGAGATACTGTTACACCTCTTTTCAAAGGGTGAAAATCCAAAACACTGACAATGCCAAATACAGGTGAGGATGTGGAACAACCAGAATTCTCCTTCATTGCTAGTGATATTACAAAATGGTACAACTTATTCAAGATACAATTTTTCAGTTTTTTACAAAGTTAAACATAGTCTAACCCTATAGACCTATAACCTCTTCTCTGGGTATTTACTCCAAAGAGTTGAAAACTTATATTGATACAACATATGCTTGTGAATGTTTACAACAGCTTTACTTTTAATTGTCAAAACTAGAAACAATCTTTATTTCCCTTAACAGGTGAATGAATAGGGAGCAGTGGTATATCCATACAATGGAATATTATCCAGTAACAACCAAAAAATAAGCTTAAGCTACAGAAAAGTATGGAGAAATTTAAAAGGGAATCCTCTTACACTGTTGGTGGGAATACAAACTAGTACAGCCACTATGGAGAACAATGTGGAGATTCCTAAAAAAACTGGAAATAGAACTGTCTTATAACCCAGCAATCCCACTGCTGGGCATACACACCAAGGAAATCAGAATTGAAAGAGACATGTGTACCCGAATATTCATTGCAGCACTGTTTATAATAGCCAGGACATGGAAGTAACCTAGATGTCCATCAGCAGATGAATGGATAAGAAAGCTGTGGTACATATACACAATGGAGTATTACTCAGCCATCAAAAAGAATACATTTGAATTAGTTCTAATGAGGTGGATGAAACTGGAGCCTATTATACAGAGTGAAGTAAGACAGAAAGTAAAACACCAATACAGTATACTAATGCATATATATATGGAATTTAGAAAGATGGTAATGATAACCTTGTATGCAAGACAGCAAAAGAGACAGACACAAATGTATAGAACAGTCTTTTGGACTCTGTAGGAGAGGGAGAGTATGGGATGATTCGGGAGAATGGCATTGAAACGTGTATAATATCATATATGAAATGAGTCACTAGTCCAGGTTCAATGCATGATACTGGATGCTTGGGGCTGGTGCACTGAGACGACCCAGAGGGATGGTACGGGGAGGGAGAGAGGAGGGGGTTTCAGGATGGGGAATGCGTGTACACCCGTGGCAGATTCATGTTGATGTATGGCAAAACCAATACAACATTGTAAAGTAATTAACCTCCAATTAAAATAAATAAATTTATATTAAAAATAAAATGAATATTGCAAAATAAGTGAAAAAAGTCAATCCACAAAATCAAAACTATACAAATGTAAAAATGATCAGTGGTTGCTAGCTCTTTGAGAAAATGGAGAGTGGAAGAAAGGATGAATAGGTAAAGCACAGGGAACATTTACTTTCCATTTATAGTGCTGGATCTGTTTATATTATGCTACAATGGTAAATACATGGCATTACCTATTTGCCAGTATCCAAATATCTTGTAGCACTAGAATGAACTCTAATGTGAACTATGGGCTTCAGTTAATAATAATGTAACAATGTTAGTTCACTATTTGGAACAATTGAAAGGTGTTAATAATGTGGAAACTGAACAGGAGCCAGTATGAAAGGGATTCATTGTATTACCTGCTCAAGTTTTCTATAAACTTAAAACAGTTCTGAAAAGCAATATATTTATAATCTTTAGGAAAGATATTCTTAACTCCAAAAGGTTGAAAGTTTGGTTGAAAAAAATATCTCAGAGAGCAGGATAACATAAACCTATGAAAGTAGAACTTTAACTTATACACAATGATATTCGCTTGCAGAAATGAAGTGTCTTTAATCCACTTGATCTAGTCATT
Source organism: Madoqua kirkii (assembly GCA_006408675.1). Taxonomy (NCBI): domain Eukaryota; kingdom Metazoa; phylum Chordata; class Mammalia; order Artiodactyla; family Bovidae; genus Madoqua; species Madoqua kirkii. The sequence goes on from SJYC01126186.1 coordinate 16,138, forward strand.
TCTCTTTAAAAAGCCAATATAATTTAAATATTTAAGGTGCAAAGTTCATCTGTGAAGATTTCTCCAATTAGAAGACAGAAAAAAAAATCTGTTAAATAGTCAATATAAATATTGAATTGGGGGATATTTTAAAAATCTTGAATATTTAAAAATTTGGAA